>CM034462.1:28133234-28181629 GCA_019925255.1 Litchi chinensis | reverse complement strand
GGGGGGGGGGGGATGTGGTGATGGGTGGGGATGGTGGTGGGTGGTGTTGTTGTTGTGGTGGGTGTTGAGGATTGGTCTTTCATTCAACATTGTAAGCTTAAGTTCCAAAAAACTAAAATATTCTGCTATGCATATAGTTCTTCCATATCTTTTTTTTCTTGAATGATACTTTTGTTGCTTAATGAAGATTCGGGGAGGCGGAAGAGAACAAAAGCATGGTGTCAAATTCTGAAACAGAAACGAGAGAGGTTATAAATCTTGCACCGATTGAAGGAAATCCTTGTATGGATTCACATGCGACTGAAGCCTATATAGATTCATCAAATGGTCTGCCCACACAAGACGCACCTACAGACTATTCATATTCACAAGGTGCTGAAGATTATAATCAGCTGCTCAGCCAGTATTATGAGCTCGAGGAGAAGAGACAACATATTATACAACGGCTTCAACAATTTGGTGGTTCAAACTGCCAGTATTCTGTGGAAGGCTACAGTTCTGCTCCCCAGTGGGGTGCTTGTTCTACTTCGCAAGAACACCCACTCCCTGTGAGCCAAGCTTCTCATCCAGCAGTCATATCTTCATGTTGCCCATATGTTTGTCAAACTTTGGTGGCTCCATGCACAACATATCCTACTTGTTCTTTAGCAGGCACATGCTGTGGTAAAACTTGTGGGGATACTAATGCATCACATGGTTCTGGAAAATCACTCTCTCCCATCAAGAATGACATTGTCGAAACAGCAATGGGAGCTGCCGAAAAAGCAATATCTTCCTTGAGAACTACTGTCAATTCTAATATAAATGAAGGTGAGTTTGGTTTTTTTAAATGAATGTAGTGTATTCCTTGAGGATCCTCCTGGCCACCTCAAAAAAGAAAGAAATAATGTTTTAGACTCTTACTTCTTTGGAGATTAGGGAAAGGCTGCTGCTAGGAAATGAGAGCATCAAGAGTTAATTATTTTATTGGACAGTGCTTATATTACATTTCTAGCCCGTAAAGTTGACCTATTAAAATGATTGTAGTCATCCCATTTATTTCTTAGGCAGATAAAATGCCCTTTTTAGCTTTTGAATCTGTTGGTAAATTACAAATGATGGGATATGACCATCTTTGTCACATAACATTTCTACACTGTTCTCTTTACTATGGCTTTGGTTAATTTGTTGTTGCTCTGGTTTGGTACTCCTTTGTTTGCCTTAATTATCCATTATGGATACATATACTATCTTTTAATTGCATTATTATATGTTAATTTCTCATGCAATGCAGTGACAGAGAAAAAGAAAGAGAATGAAGGGGAAATGGTTCAAAGTCTTAGTTCTGAAACAGATCTCGCTGTTGTTTTAAACGCTTGGTATTCTGCAGGCTTCTACACTGGCAAGTAAGTAATACTACATGTTCCTTTCTATTGAAATTTGAAACCAACTTTGTTGCTTTCTTTAGTGATCAGTGATCACTTATTATCTATTTACTACTCCACCTTTCTATAATGCAAATAAGTGAGCATGTCAGTCTGACATACAAACTATGGTTTCGACAATGCTTCTTGAGATAATGTCAATAAAATTGTCCTGATATGCCAATTATACCATACATGATGTGACATTTGTTGCACTTTGACGGATAGATCTATATTTGACAGTGATGCATTTGTAATGTCATCGAATCTTATATATTGAAGTTGTACTTGCATTTTGTGATTCTACATGGAGAAGTGGAAATGCAACACAGAAGCAAACATATGCATTTAGCAGATTTTGTTGAACTAGATCACATGTATGGAGTTTTATAAGATTTCAGTGTTTCTGGATCTTAGTTGTATATTTTGATGTGACATCATCAGTTATTCTGTATAATTGTGTTCATTGTTCTTGATTGTTATTTAATGTTCCTGTAAATGATGACTTAAATTATTATATGATTTGAAATTTCGTTAAACTCAGAAACTTGGCGTCTTGCAGGTATCTGACTGAGCAGTCTGCTGCAAAGAAGCAGCATGACTAGGCATTTTCCATTGACATAAGCTAGTGACGGAACTGTTCTATCATGAGTCTTGCTCACTGTGGGAGACGTTGTTTTTGGTACTTGGTGTTGAAACCATCATTCTATATGCACATTGTTGTTCTCATTTAAAATCCTGAGGCTGTAGAACAAATTACTGTCTTGTGGTATCATGCCATTAACAATATATACGAGATAAAAGGCATTTACGGCAGCAACATATTTGTGTTGTGCAGTTTTATGTACTGTTTAAACTTCTGGATTGCAGAGTGCACTAGTCTAGCTAACCTTCTCTTGGGTTTGATATTGAATTAAGAGGTAATAGTACAGCAAAAGGTGGGACTAAATAAAAATTTGATCAAATCAATTTCTATACAATTATTTTAATTTTTTTTTAACTATTTCTAAGTTTATTTTTTATAAAAAAATAATTTAATTATTATTTAACTTGACAGTTAACAATAAACAAATGCACAAGGCACATGCTTTGTCTGTACTTGATGCATAAAATGTGGGTGTAGCTATAAATTGAAACCGTTCATGGCGCCATGATTTGGATTGTTGCCATCCAAAAAACTTCACTCAGCACCCATATTTTAATAACATTCATCTTTATCAAAATATTAATGAGCAAATTATGTTCAAGGACAAAGTGATGTAAGTTGACAAAAATAAAATAAAATGAAATGAAAAATATAACACTATCACCCAATGTAGATAACAAAACATTCTTTCATTTAGAACTTTTATCAAACAGTTCGTATACGTCAAAAATAAAATGAAAAAGAAAAGTTCACTCACTGTTTAAAGTAAATGAATTTCATAATTTTTATAATTCTCAAAAGAATAATTCTATTTTTATTATTTTTTTTTTTTTGGGTAGAAAAGCATATAGAGAAAAATATAATTTTCATGAATACCTATAGACCTGTATTATTTTTATCACATCTCAAGTAATACACACATTTTCCATTTAATTTTTCAAAGCTCTTGGGTTCCTCTATGATCATTTGTTCTATATTTTGTTCCTTTTAATTACTTTTTTTTTTTTGTTATGGTTAAAGTTATGAGTACAAACATAAGACATTTTTTTATCTTGAGACTTTTTTTTTCTTTAATTAGATGGAAAAGGATCAATTCTTCAATTTACAAAGCCGATTCCAAAGTCGATAGAGTTTGTATCACAAAACAGGCTATTACATTATCAATTATCAAGATGGAATTCTTGTTGGCAACCTACAATTAGTTTTGATGATTCTCTTAATGTCAATCATAGAAGCAAATCCAAAGCAAATTTGCTCATAGTGGGGGTAAAGAAAGTAATTAATTAAAGAGTAATTTTGGCATTACATAAGATGTACAAAGTAAAATTTTTAATTTTAAAATTTAATGATGGGTGTAAAAACTACAAAGTAAATGGGTGAGAGAAGAAGTTTTTTTAGGTGCTAATAGAGCCACCTTTGGATTGATGTAACTCATTTTTATTTGATGCATAGGAATAAGGGTGTGCATTGGGCATCTTCCTATACTTCATTACCTCGTTGCCATAAATTTTAGGGGGAGTTACACTAACTCCCTGACCTTGTTAGCATAAAGACACTTGTTTGGGAGAGTTTGATTATCCTATAAGAATGTTAATCAGTCCATTAAACTTGACCCTTTAACTTATCAAATGTCCAAAATGGCCTCCCTAAATAATTAAAAATAGAAAAAGATTAAAAATAAATAAATAAATAAGACAATAATAAGAAGAAAAAATTTCATTAAATTTTGTCATGGTGGAAAGCACCAAGTCACTTCAATTTTTTCCTCCATTATTATATTTGTTTTTTATTTTATAAGTTATTTATATTCAGAGTATTTTTATTTATTTTGAGTAGCCTTATAGTCTTTATTTTCATTTTGTTTACTTTGTCATTGATATTGTTTTTATACAAAATAACAAGTTCTTTTATTACTATTATTATTATTATTATATGGTCTTTTTTTTAATCTTTGTTTTACATTATGAAGGATAAATAGGATATTTTATTTGTAAAAGAGGTCAATTTAACCAAATGACTAACCATCGTTAAATTCCAATGGCGTTCTTATAGATTAGTCAAACTTCCCCATTTTAGTGGCTTCATGCTAAACCTTAGGGAAAGAGTGTAATCAAACACGAATATGCGCTCATATTCAATAAGTATGAGGTAATGCAATCTAACAGTTTTCTTTGTTTTTAATAACTTTTTTTAATAATCCTTTTTTTTTTTTTTTTTAAATTTTAAGTTGACACTATTAGGTCAAAACTTGTTTAAATCAATTACTATTTACTACACGGTGTAGATATTTATTCTCATAATGAAAAATAACTACTGCCATAATATTAAGAAGAGAAAATTACTTATTACGAAACTTATAAATTATGCTTGAGAGGATTTAAACCCTCACCATTAAATATATAGGAGAGACACAACCATCTTTGTTAGGAGAGGATGTGCACAATCTAATAGCCCAAATTTTAAATATTAGTAGAATAAATTGTCTTCTTCTATGAAGCCTAGTAGCTACTATTTTGGTTAAATATAATTACAGTGCAATGCATGTCCAACGGGGTTGAAATATCAACAACAACAACAAAAAAAAAGGGGGGGGGGGGGGGGGGGGGGTCAAAACTCTTTCTTTTAACTATCATGTGAGCATATTGGGGTCAAAACTCTTTCTTTTAACTATCATGTGAGCATATTGTACCAGTATAATAGCATAATCATTTCCAACCTCTTTGATTCGCTTATCTGTACTGACAATACTAAGCACACCAAATTTTAGAGACAGGTATAATTTTGTTCATAAAAAGATGGTCAGTACCTTAAGGTTAATAGAATAAATACAATTAATCTAATTTCACTTAACTAAGAGAAGAGGTCAGTGTCCAAAGCCCAAAAAGCTTCCGTGCCCGAAACTAGATCTTAAAACGTTGGTGATATACTTTTACAAATGGATATTGGTATACATTTGCCAAGATGACAGTTTGTATGAGCAAATGCAAAAACTCGACTACAGCTTAAACCCAGGTTGAAGAACCAAAGTACAAGGATTGCAGATCAAGAATAGATTGATCCTCATTCTGCCTATAAATTAAAGCAACCAGTTGAGTTTAGAAAAGGTAATTTCGACCTTCATAGGACGGTAATTCATGCTTTAACTTTAGCTGCAGCTTCCTTGATTTGTTCAATGGTGAAAATGCCAAAGAAGTCATCATCTTTGATGGCATTAATTACTGCAAGTGCAACATCATCTACACTAACAGGTGGAGCCAAGAGCAGATCAGATGCTGGAAGAGATCTTAAAGGTTTTGTAAAGTTTTCTGTAGCACTTAGAATTCTCTCTAGCGGTTCACCAAACAAATCCAGAGGAATTTCAAAACCGTCCACCTTTCTCTTCCCATATATGAAACCGGGTCTTAGAACAACACCTGAGAATGTCTAAAGTTAATGTGAATCGTAAAAACAATGAAAATAAGAAGATAAAGAGAAGGGAGGGAAAATGACGGCGTAAATATACGCCCAAAAAACTTCACCTGATTAGGATTAAATCAATCTGCTTTGGAGATTTTTCCGATGGACTATTTACCACCAAATTGAATAAACAAAGTGTTTAGAAGCACACGCTTCTAATGCCACATTGTTCTCAATTAACATTAATTTGAAATTTTAAATTATCAATCCTGCAGATGACTTTTTAATGCATTGGAATGACCTTAAGTATTTGCCATAAAAAGTTCCTATTTTGGAACCTACTTTGGCTGCATTTGAACCGAAGAAGAAAGCCAAAGCAACTGGATGATTTTCAAAACATGACAAGTGAGAAGAAAGGGCATATTCAACGTTACCAGAGTTTGGGTATTTGGAAAGAACCTCTGATTCTGCTTTCCTTTTTCCTGTGAAATATCCTGATGAAAGTAAAAATGATGGAAGATTGTAATCATGCACAGAGATCAAGATAAACTTGGGAGTTCCTGCAAATTGAGAGAGAATATATTAGCTGATATGTGTCAAGGGATAAATTATCAACAAATGGATAAGCAGTGGAAGTAAACAAGAAACGTTAATAAAATAAGAAGGAATTTCAAACATTTACCCAACAGATTTGTAACATTCTTTCTTTCTGTGAATTCACTCGATAGTCTAGCAATCTTAGTAAGAGAAACAAGAATCTATGAAGGTTACGACCACTATTCTGACCCCTATATCTTATACAAGACCGATACACACCAAGCCAGTGATTTTAATATAGCACCAATTTACCCATTAAGCCATTCAGTTATTGAGATCCTATGAATTGAACATTTTAAATAGGCATTGTGTAAAAAAGAAAAAGGGTAAAGAGAAGAATGATTTTATGCCAATATTCTGCTGAGATGTAATTCATTATTGCATTCCATATCTCTGCTGCATCAAGTTTCATATTTTTTCAACTTGGCTTAATTCATTTTTTAAAGGAAAAGACTCATCACTCCCCTTCCAAGTGTCAATCTATTTCCATACATGTTCTTCTCTCTGAATGGGCAGGTGGCAAACATATTAAGTCATACCACCTCTGATGCATTAAAGAATTTCAACATTGCAAGCAAAACAACAACCTTTTGTTATCAAAAATAGGGCTAATACGTTTCTAATAGTCAATGTCAGAAAAATTAAATCACTTCTAGAAATGAATAGCACACCAGTTTTGAAACTTTCTCAGCTATTGTCGCAGAGGACCAACTCACTAGGCATACCAACCACTGCAGGTTGCCAAACGGGCCGGGAAAAACACAGTAAAGTTACCTTGTAATTATACATGAAGGCTGAATGGAAAATCCATGAAAATTTAGGCGTGTGCACAATAACCGTTGGTAACATGCAAATCAATATTATAAAAATCATATCCTTGTAAACAAATACTGCCTTCAATAAAGACAAAATGTTCAGTGAAATAGAGTTATCTTACACTGAGGATCTCTCAAGAATTTGAAGGGTTAATGAGGAATTTTATTCCTGTCCCCTTGTCAACACTATAAGACTGAGGAATCAACCTTGATGGCTTCATGTCATGAACTGGAAATCTAGTCACTCATTTTAGCCAATTCACAGCTTGCTCATTTTAAAACAATCCTCTCCTCAAATTGAAAATGTCTCAGAATCAATAAGATGTGGAGGGCAGAGCCTAAGATTCACTCATATAAGTTAATTGTTTAGGCCCTAATAGATACTTGCCATGAACAAACAAGAGCCAGAATAGACCTTATCATGTGGTGGGCCTTGGGTGAAGTGGAAATAATGTTTCCAAATAATATTAAAAAACAAACACAACAGCTTCATCTTTATATTAAAATAACGTGACATTAATCATCAACTGTTCCTTACCAAAATCCTTTGCAGCACCGACAGCCACAACATTAGCCTCGCCATTAATCCTTAGCATTTGTTCCTCACTACCAAAACCTCCAAGTGTTGAAACCACAGCAGTAGCACTAACAAGTAGTTCATCCCAGTTTGCATAGAAAACATCTCCTACATAATATGAGGATAATTTAAGAATCTGCATCCATAGAATAACCATGCACTGTGAACTGAAAATGCAACGAGAAAACACTGGGCATCTCCTCAATCTTGAAATAACACTTGTGCAACATATAAACAAACATATAACAACGAATTCTAAAGGCTCGTAACATGTGTCAAAGATTTGCTTGATCAATAATAAACTTTTTCATACAAACATTCCAGTTAGGCATACAAGTTGTCCCAGATGCATCAAGCTCATTAAACTGAAATGTCTTTTCTTTCACTTTTTAAATGCAGGGAATCACCTTCCTTTGACTTTGAATATATACAATGTTTTACAACCATCAAAAACTTTTTGTTTCAATTTGTTTGTCATACTAACCACTTCCGTGATTTATTCCTTACATATTCTCCTTGGCCCGGTCAAACTTGATGCATTTTCATTTATTTCCCATTAATTGTTGTGTAATAAAGTATCAAACAGGTAACATATACTTGTGCAAAGGAACAGTTGACAGCTATGTCCCCAAGATATCAAAGAAACCTGTGATTGAAAATATTTCCACTACCTTCGCATATATCACAAGAATTTTTACATTTGAAAGGTAAATAAGACTAGATATTAGGTGCATTAAGTTTACTATAAGCTAACTGGACTATTACAGTGCAATGTAATCACTAATATAATCATCTGTTCCGAACAAAGGTATCATTGGACCAGACTTGGAACTAACCTCACAACTGGTAACCACACAGACTTGTAAGATGAGACCTAATGGAAGACTTACTTCCAAATGATGGTGTTTATCAGCACTGGTTTAATGACTAATTTCCATTGTTTTTCTCCAAGTGTGAAAACCAAAACCAAAACCAAAACCATTCAGTACTACACGTCATTTCTTTTACATTAAATATCATCATGTTTACTCCCTAGTTGGTTATCTTTCTTGCTATGAAGTCTAAAGATCAACTTCCTCACACCATCATTTAATCAGAAGTGATTTATATATATATATATATATATATATATATGTATGTATGTATGTATGTATGTATGTATGTATGTATATAAATATATATATCCAGTAATAAAACTAACAACCTATACAAAGAAGATGGTGTTTTGATGATTGTTATTATTTTCTAATTTATTTCTCTGTTATTTCTGATATTCCTACATAAGACAGAATTCTAGGGAAGGTTTTGGGAGCCAATTTTCCCAACTGATAGGAACAGAACTTGCCTGATATCCAGGTAACCTGATCTACCCATGAACCCGGATAAGTAGAACGGCCGGACCTGAGATATATACATAGAAAATATATAATGACAAAAATGAGAAGAAATTGAAATATTTATAAAGAAGGAAATGAATTGTATTGTACCTGCTTAGGCTTACAACCTCAATGCCCTTGGTTACAGCAGCCTTGCATATAGCAGAGCCAACAAAGCCACTCCCTCCTAAGACCACAACCTACTAAGAATGGTACCAAAACACAGCCTTTATTTAATTATCTATGTCAATTCCAAATTGAAGATAACAAGTGAATGTCGGTTCTTACTCTTTCAGGCTTGACATCAGCAACAACATCTATTGGAGCTGATTGGGACTCATCCACCACGCCTGCCTCTGCATAGCTGCTCTTCACACCAAAACTACCAAACCTCCGCAATCTGCAAAAATCAAATACAGCTAGTCCAAAAATGAAATTACCAGACAAAGTAAGAGAAAGTGAGTGACTCCTCACCGGTTCGAGATTGGGCGTCTAGCTTTGGTGAGTGATGACGGAATAGGAGGTGTGGAGACGGCAGCTGACCACATAAACGACGTCATCTTATGTCGTTTCGGCTATTTCGATAAGCGAGAATGGCAATACTACGGTACAAGTGTCCGCGTGAGTGTCACTGATTTCTGTCTAGGCGCTAAATGGCATGCCACTTTCCTTTGTACGAATCCCAATTTCGACCACATTTTCGTTTGGAAAAATTGCACAAACGTACCCCGACTTTGATTTGAACCTGAATCATATTCAATGTTTCCCTAAATTACACAAACTTGCCCTTGACTGGGCCCTTCATTGTTTAAGATAACGAACAACGATTTTAAAATGCCCGTTGATTTAATAGTTTATTAATATTAAATAAATATAAAAATAATTATTTTTTATAAAAATAATAAAAATTTTCAATTTTCTAGTTCAATGCCTCAAAACAAAATACAAAACAAAACAATCTCTCTTGACCTCCTTCAAACTCAAATCAAAACATCAAATTAAACTCATTCAATTTCCAAAAGTAAATCAACTTTGTCAATCTTCTACCCATCAAAGCTCTTCACTACCATAGTACCGATTATTCATTAAACAAATTGATACCTCACCCACCAACCACAAAATTGACGATAATCTGTTGCCCTCCTTCATTAGAAGGATTCTAATTCTCCTCCCAATGGAGAAAATGCTGATTTTTTTAAAAAAGATAATCTTCATATTTTTTATTTTTTCTCACTATGTGGAGATCTACTTATTGTTTATTTATCAAGTAATTTCTTATTTTAAAATTAATTTAATTAATTATGTTAGATAAAATTACAACACTACGCTTTTGATAAAACTATAACACTACACTTTAAAAGTTAACCCATCGTTTATTTTAACTGTCAACTAAAGATCAAGGTGACTTTATGGAATTTAGGAAAATTTGAATATGATTTAGGTTTAGGCGTTGGTTTTATTTTAAAAAAAAAAATAACACCACTCAATTTTAAATTAATTTTATAATTTTAAAAATATGAAAAATTTTATATGTACATATTCTAATATTTTAATTAACAAATATCAATTTAAGGAAATTTAAATACATAAAATATTATCTTTATTCTTAGAATATTTTAAAAAAATATGGGGTAAATTGCATAAACCATCCCAAGATTTGACGAAATTGCATAAAAATAATGATATTTGATAACCTACAGTTGATATTTGGGTAACCTACACTGACCTTTCATGAAGTTTCAAAAACTCAACACAAATTTTATTTGCTGTTAGTCAATCATTCGTCAACCTTCCTCAAATCAAAATTATCATAGGTAAAATGATAAATACACACCTTATAAATATTTTAATTTAATTAATAAACAAAAAAATATATATTTTTTAATTAATAAAATAATAATACAATATTTAAAACCCTAAAAAAAAAAAAAAATTCTTCGTCATCTACCTCTCCATCATCATCTTTCTCTTCTTTATTTCATCATTTTTATCGTGCATCTTTAATTTTTATCAAAATCATAATTTCCATCGTTTTTATCAAACCAATATCACTCAAATCAATCATCATCATCAAAACCAAACATGACTCAAATAAAATATATATATTTCATTAATTTTTTTTTTTAAAAAAATCACCCTCTAATCTTCATCATTGGAGACCACTAGTTTCTTCTCTAGAGATAAAGATGAGATCTCCATCGCTAGAGATGGAGATCGAGTCTCCAGCGATGGAAATGATCTCCATGGGAGACTAGAATCTAGTCTACCATGGAGATTTTTTTTTTTAATTAATTAATTAAATAAAAATATATATAATATTATTTTTAAATTTACAAAAAATAAAATATTTGACTTGAGGATATTTTAGTCTTTTTATATCTTTGATAGTTGACCATGAGAATTTAACCTTAATTGACTAACAGTAGAGAATGTTTGTGCGGAGTTTTTGGAACCTCAGAGAAGGTCAGTGCGGAGTGATCCAAACGTTATCATTTTTGTACAATTTTATCAAACCTCAAGGGTTTATGCAATTTGCCCAAAAATATTCTTAAAACAATTACAAAATTTATTATATTTTTTCAAAATATTGCTTTTAATTATTAATACCAAACGCATTTTTAATCTTAAAAATATGAAAATCAATTTCTCCTTTCTAATTGAAAATTAATAAAACAGAAAACGAAATCATGAAACTACCGGGCAAGTCCTTATTTTCTTATGATTGAAAAAATATATATATGTAAAAGAATTTATTTATTAAAAATTAATTTTATTACCCATATAATTTTATTCTCAAAAATATTTTCGAAGTTATATAGACTCTGAGAGAGAAAGAAAACAAGAAACTGTTGACGTAAATCAAAATGACGATATTAGCTCGACAGCTCAGCATCATTTTAGATGGAATAAACCAGATGTGTAAGGGTAACAATGTCATTTAATAAGGATCCGTTTGGGATAGTTTTTATTTTTGGTTTTTAGGCTTTGTTTGGGATCCATCAGGAAAAGCTTATTTTGGCTTCTTGAAGTCAGAAGCCATTTTGTCAACTGTTTGGCTGAATTCAATAAAAGAGCTTTCTGTCTTAGGAAGTTCTTCTACCCAAAGCTACTCCACTCAGCTTCTCTTGAAAGCTCTTCTTGAAAAACACGGGAAGTCAAAATTTAGTTTAATGAAGCAATTTAAAAATTTTAGCCTTTACTTATTTTCTGCTTCTCTTCTTCTACTATCAAAAGTCAGAAGTAGAAGCTATCTCAAACGAGCCCTTAGTAGTAGAAGAAGAGAAGTAGAAGTCTGAGCTTTTCAGATGTTGTTTGGATTATATATTTCAGAAGAGTTTTTGAGACTGTTTGATTGAAATATTGTTGAAATATCTTCTAAAAGTATGATATGACTTTTTTATACCCTTCTAAAAGAGCTTTTAAATGTGTTTGGATGAAATATTTTCAATTATCACTTACATATATATATGTTATTTTTAAACAATTTACTATAAAAACATATGTGTAACTTATTTTTCAATTATATTTACCTAAACTTTGGTATTTAAAATATATAAAATAATAAAAATTAAATTAAAATTACACATACATTTATATGAAGGTGGGGATATGAAGGAAAAATTCTATTTGTTGTTTATTAAAATAAGAGTAAAATGAGAATTATAAAAATTTCATTTAATGAATTTTGGCTTCCCTTGTTTTTATTGGAAGCTCTTTTTGGGGAAGCTTTCGGCCCTGTTTGAGATGAGTCAGGAAGAACTTATTTTGGCTTCTTGAAGGCAGAAGTCATTTTATCAACTGTTTGGATGAATTCAATAAAAGAGCTTCCTGTCTTAGGAAGCTCTTTTACCCAAAGCTACTCCACTCAGCTTCTCTTGGAAACTCTTCCTGAAAAATACGGAAAGTTAAAATTTAGTTTAATGAAACAATTTAAAAATTTTAGCTTTTACTTCTCTTCTGCTTCTCTTCTTCTACTGTCAAAAGTCAGAAGTAGAAGCTATCCCAAATGAGCTCAAATCGTAGCTTTATTTGGAAGCTCTTCCCATAATCAAAAGTCATTTTAGGAAAACCACTCAAACACTTCCTTAAGACACTTTTAAGTTCAAGAAGAGCTTTCAAAGCTTACAAAAGCTATGCCAAACAGGGCCTTCCAAAAGCTAGAGAGTATTTCTAGGTCTACGAGTTGGTCTGTGTAGAATTGATCTGTGCCAGAGAAAGCAGAGGATTATCCGAAATGGCGAGATCAACCGGTAAAGACGCTCAAGCTCTTTTCCACTCGCTTCGCTCTGCTTACGCTGCCACTCCTACCACTCTCAAGGTTTGTTTCTCGTACATATTCTATCTCTATTTTCAATTCATTAACCGAATCCGTTTGAATTTGGATGTTGCAGATCATCGATCTCTATGTGGGTTTCGCTGTCTTTACTGCTCTTATTCAGGTACCAATATTATTACGATTTTCGATCTGCTGTTTTTTCAGTTTCACCGTCAGCTCTTAGTTTGTGTTTTTGTCTGTAGAAAGATGAATTTGGTCATTTGCGTTTTAATTTATTTGACTGTGTGGAAAATAAAAAAATGTATATCATATCCCTTTCTAATGAATAGGTAGTCGTGACTGAAATGTTCTATAGGTCTGACTCGGGCAAAAGTAATTTCAATTGCTTATTTTCAGCATGTTTGTTTGTTGTTGTATGCAATATAAGATTACATTGCATGATGGGATCTGCATTTACATTGGCATTTTTGGGTTTTATATGTTTCTATCAGAATAATTATGTGACTTTAGTATTTTAGTCAATGAACTAAGGAATTTTTTTTTTTTTTTTTGACGGATGAAGCTCTTAACAGGATCAGGGGGTTAAATATTCAACTATTTAGAACATGATATATGTTGGTCGATTTTGTTTCTCTTTATCTAATTTCTTTTTATAGAAATGGTGCTATTTTTTCTATTTTCTTTTGAAATCTGACACCAATTAGTTAGGGTCAAATCTGTACCTAGCAAGATAAATAAACCACTTCAAGCATGACTCAAAATCCAACTCCCATTACAGGGGAGAGGTCTTCACTCTTCCCACACTTTGCAATTTAATTGGTAAAGGTGGCACTCGAACCTCTATCACAAAGGTGAAGGGGAAGTGCTCAATCACTTTGTTAGGAGTTGATGTGCATGCTATTATTTTTGTTTAAATTAATACTTTAGTCCATATAATGCCTGCCACTCACGATGTAATTTCTTGTTTTTCCTAGTTTTACTGGTTTTTGTTAGCTCTGCATGTCTGAAGACTGAAATATGTAATTTTTTTGGTCTCTTTTTTGGGGGATTATAATTTAAAAATATAGTTCACTAACTGAGTGCCCTTTAGATTTTTCGTTTGTAAATATAAGGAAACTATTTTCAAGATAATGCAAGGTATTTTGATCTTTTATTCAACTATGATTTGTTATTTATAAATAAATGTGGGGGAAAAGCTCTTTGCTAAGGGCTACACATAGATTCAGATTTGTTTTTACCATTGCTCTGTTTCTTGGACCAAGTTTGCCACTATTTTGATTTTTGTTGTATGGGAAAATTTTCACTATAAGGTCGACTAAAAGGTATATATTTTGTATCTTGGAGCTTTTTAGTCCAAGTTATTTTTTGTTCTCGCTTGTAGCTCAATGTTAGTTTCTTATATGTGAGTAAAAGATGATGCTGGTTGTCTAACATTAGCAGAAGTTTTTGTTCTAGATTTGGTTGAATTAATAATTAGTTTTTGCTATGTTTCTGTACAATGTCTAGAAAAGGGATTGTTGCACTCCAATTTATTTACTTTAGATGAGAAAAATATGTCTTCACGTCACAAATTTTAATTCTACTGGTGCCTTCTACTTCTCTGTCTATTTATTAAATTGTACTTTACCTTCTATGGATCTATCTTATTCCTGTAAATTGATTTGCAATTTTTTAGGAAGTATGGGGATGTTAGAAGGATTGGATGATAAGAGCATTTTTAAGTGCCTTATTCACTGGGTTTCCATATGGCATTTTCTTGCACAGCAACATTTAATCAGATTGGTGATGTGGATGTATATCAAAACTACTTTTAGGATGATTTAGAAAATTGCAGCCTTGTTACTAGGGACTGACTTGTTCAAATGCCATGGTTTATCTAAACATCAGCTAGATAACTACTAACTAGTATTTTATTGGACCTACAGTGCATTTAAGCCCTAAATTATCTATTCTCTCCCTCTCTCTCTATCTATCTATCAGTTTATATGTATATATTTATTATACATAGAAATACTGCCTCTCCTTGGTTTGTTCACTCAGATATATTACTCAAAACTTGTTTATTTCAGTGTATGCAAACTTGGTAATGAGTTTTTGCTTTTCCAGTTCTGACACAAGCTTCAATGTTTTTCTGATGATGACAGGTAGTGTACATGGCTACTGTTGGATCCTTCCCATTCAACTCTTTTCTTTCAGGGGTACTTTCTTGTGTTGGGACAGCAGTTCTAGCTGGTATGTAACTTTGTTATGATTGTTTGCAAGGAGAAATTCCCTTGACACATATAGATTGAGTCTGAGACTGATCAGTGTCTTTAATTGCAGTTTGTCTCCGTATTCAAGTGAACAAGGAAAATAAGGAATTTAAGGTAATTCTCAATCAGAACCTATTGTCTTCTGATTTTGGCTATTGACATGTTTGGAGGAAGAGAATTTTAATTTAATTACATACATTACACTCAATATGACCTCTATCTATTTCTTTTGTCCCTATCTCTGCCAGCTTTATTGAAGGAAGAAAAGATAGAAACCTGTTGTCTGATAAATAGAAGGAACTTAATATTGATTTCTTAATTTGATAGTATTTATCACTGTCATTTATATGTTGCCCATGAAATTGCAGGATTTACCACCAGAGCGTGCTTTTGCGGACTTTGTTCTATGCAACTTGGTGCTGCATTTGGTCATTATGAATTTCCTTGGATAAGTTCAACTGTTTTATCTGCTGGAATGTTATTTCTATGGTTTATTAAGTGGGAGGAGAGTTGTGAAAGTAATTTACACCCGTTATGTGGGGAATTTTTCTTAGGTTATGACATACTATAAATGAAATGTAGAACACGGTAGTTGAGGCTTCTTCTGATTTACTTAAAAATTATTTACATAATCTTTTCCTTGCTGCATGAATCAGATTATTTTCTGGAGAAAATTAGTTGGTAACAAACATAAGAAAAGTCCATGTAATTGAAAAATATTACAATGAAAGTATCTACTTGCTTCATACATATGCAGAAATCTGATAGGAAATACCCGAGTGGGTACAGCGATGTTTGGAGTGTTGCACTTGCTTGTGATTCTGCATGAGGTAGATGATCATTTTGTTGATAATTTCTTGTTTTGAATTACACATCAAATAGAATGGTGTTTGCCTGACTAGTATGCATCTGTGAGTATTGTTGGATCAGGTTAATTGATATTTTTTTCCAATGTCAAAAAAAAAAAAAAAATCGAATTGCCAGGCAGCGGTTTAAATTGATATCGTTTAGTTTGCGCTAAATTCTTGTATCTGTTCCGATCTCAAAAAAAAAAATTCTTGTATCTGTTCCGACCATGGGAGTTGGATGCTGGACTTGACGGTTTAGTTGTATTAGTCTCTTGATGTTTAATTTAGAATCGGAACCATTAGTGTTCTTATTAAAATATTTATTTTGATTTGGAATTGAAATAAATTAATTATAAGTTTCCAAAATGTCATTGATTAAACATTCAAAGAAATTTTTTCAAGAAAAAAAGTCAAAAAATCAACTAACCTGTATCGAAAAATAGGGTGATCAATTAATGAAAGATGAAGAGAGTTGTTGAGCATGGCAATGATGACGGCCAATAATAGGAACGGCAACAGAACAGATGATTAAAGAACCAGTACATGTCAAAGTTGGTTTTTTTTTCACTATTTTGTTATTTTCAATTTTATTAACCTTTTCTTTTAAAAAGGGTAAAAAAAGGCTTTTAAATTTGTAAAAGGTAATAAAATTAGGAATCTATGATGAAGGGTGAGGGGGAATGATAATCTCAAAATCACAACCCTAAATTTGTATAAAATTTACAATTTTATTCCTATTACAGATTTATTCAGAGTAAAGAAATATCAACAATCATTCGTAAACACAATATTGTAAGATTAAAATTAAATGGATGGTTGAATATTGAAGTAATAATTAATAATATAAAGTTATTGTTTTCAATTAAATAAATTATATGAAAATATGCACAAATTATTTCTTTTGCGGCATTATTTTTCTTAAGCAACCTGATAACAAAATAAAAAACCGAAGTATTTTCCTTGAAATTCAACAATTCAAACTTTCAAAGTCGATTGAAATGACAAATTTAAAGGCAATTACGTACATCTTATGCTACACGTGAACCTATGTCTGCGCGTATATGACTGGGATAAACAAAAATAATAATAACAAATAAAGCAAATTTGAAGTTTTTCTTTGATAAATTATAATTCAAACCTCTAAGTTGTTTTTTTTTTTTTTTTTAAATAAAACTTCTAAGTTGACTATGGATGACAAATTCAAAGTCAATTATATACACTAAATACTATCAACCTACATACTTCGTTGTCAATTCAACAAGTTTTTAAAAAAAACTTGTTGAATTGACAACGAAATATGTAGGTCATCAATTTAATAAGTTGGTTCCTAACTAGTGTTTTTTTCTAACGAAAAAAAATTAAGAAAGTGCGACATATGATGCAATATTTCATAACACATGTTAAATATAATTACATCAATTTATTCAAATTTTTTAATCAGTAATTATGAAAGAATATGGTTCTTATGAGTCAATTTTACGACGTTCTTTTAGTCATGAATTTGGGTGATTAAGATTCACTCAAATACTACTTTTAAAAATAAAAAAAAAATCTTTAAAGCACGTTTATTAATTAAGAAAAAAAATCGAGTTTCACGTGAAAAAAAACCCTTCTCTATTTCCTTGGATGAGATATGAGAATCTCGATTAACTTTCCAGCATGAATATAATTCTTTATTTATGTATGTGGTTCACAAATTTTTATTCCCAACTATTTTTAGTAAATATGATAATCATAAATTTGTAATTATTTAATCTAGAATTTATTGAAGTTTGATGAATTTTTTTAATGATACATTTTGAATAAACTCAATATTAATTTTGTTAAAATTCTTTAACAAATTCAATGAAATTTCTAGGAAAATTGTAAGATTTGTTATAAAGTTTTTCTTCAAAAAAACATTTAAAAACCTATTTTAATTCATCCAAATTTATTACTTAAATAAAATATGTGAAATCAATGACTTTTAAAATACACATAGATTTTATTGGATTTTATACGAATCTAAATTTCTAAATTTTAATGTATTTTATACAGATCTGTATTGAATACATTTAAATTTCAATTGAATCCATTTAAATTTGAATAAATATACCCAAGTTTTTAAAATATTTTAAATTTCAATGACTTTTTGATTTAATATACCCCTAAACTTCTCTTTCCTTTAAAGATTCCTGATTAGTAAATTACTATGATGATAATGCATTCCATTTGAAAATAAGAAAAAAATAAAGAGATAATCTCCAAAAACCCTCTAGCTTTTGATAGATTATTCAAAATACCGTCTGTTTTAAATTAAACACCCAAAATATCTCTTTGAGATAAATAAAAACGATAATACTCTAACAGTAACATATTTTGTTAGGTTGATGTAATTAACCGTTTGACTCAAAGAGCAAAAAAGAAAATTCAATGAAAATATTTATAAAAATATAAAAATAAAATAAATAATATTAGAATAAGATATTTTTATTTAAAAATAAAAATAATATATAAAAATATTTTTTTTCCTCTCAATTCTTCTTTCTCTCTCTATCTCTAATTGGATTTGTAGGTAGATTTAACGATGAAAACATGGGAAGACCCCGGTTCTGGGACTTCGACTAGGAGACCCAGTTCAAGTCTCTATCGCGGAGGGTCTCCACAATGGAGACCTAATTTTGGATCTGCGATCGGGTCTCCACTTGTGTGTCATAATAATTGGAAACCCAATTCGAGTCTTTATTGTAGAGATTCAGAATGGTCTCCACACCCACCTACATCACCAAAGGTAAAGATCGATGATTTTTTGTATTGATTTGTTTTATGATGTTTATTGATGATTGTGAGAGATTGATGATGAGAAATCTAGGTTTTCAAATTATTGGAAACCCATAAATGGAGAGAGAGAAGAAAGATGGAGAGAGAGAGAGAGGGGATCTAGAAATACGGAAGGTTGAAGATGAGGAAATGATAGAGTTCTAAGAGATGGTGTGCAAATTTTAGTAAATTTGTTGACAACCTAACATTCAATATATCAGTACATATTTTATATATAAAATGTTGTTTATCTTCTAATCTTTACCACCACCTATTTAATACTGTACTTTTTTTTTTTGAAATATATTTTTCGTTTCGCTTTTTTCTTTTAAAGATATTTTTCGTTTTGTTTTCGAGACATATGTTGTGTAGTCACATAAATTTTATTATTATTTAATTAAGTCAGAGCTCTTTCTAATCGGACCACGTTTTTTTGTTTTTTCAATAAAATATCGCACGAGGTTAGATGGTGCTATATTACAAAATGGAAGTGATGAGCACTGAGGCCACCTCCAATGTGGTGCATGTTAACACCAAATTCTTTGATGCTCCAATATATTTAACACCAAATTGATGTAAATGACATCTTCAAAAAATATTTTATATATAATTTTTTAATTAATATTATTAAAAATTTAAAAATACATTAAAATATATTTAATATTATACTCATTTTAAAGATCTCAATAAAACATTTCAAGTGATATATATTTTTTATAATAATTTATTATATATTTTAAATAAATTAATTTATTGTGAATGAAAATATTTGATGTTGATGAATAGTATAATACCAAATTTGATGTTATACTATTTATCAATACCAAATTTTTACCTTGAAACTTATATTTTAATGTCTACATTGGAGACCATTTTGACACCAAATTTACACCAATTTGATGCTCTATTGGAGTTGGTCTGAGGTTGGGTCCATCTAAAAACAATGAATGAAAACAAAGCTACATGAGGGCGACGTTAATGGCTCCCACCTCCCAAAAAAGTCAAAAATGACAAACAACAATCGAGGCTCTAGGCGAAACAACCTCAGGAGATGACGACACGTGTCCACTATATCCAGCATCATGTCTTCCCATCATGCTCAACAGGTCAGCATCTCCGCGATCCGACTCGTCTCGTGCAAATCGCGTGCCTGCTTCTCTCCTCTCAATCACCCCCCACAATTGGTTTTAGATAAAAAGAAGAGCCACCTCGGTCGCTCACTCTAACACTCTTCTCCCTCTCGCCCTACCTCCCCTTCCATAGGACTATTATGTCTACTTTGTCCTTCGCGTCTCCTAGGGTTTCAGTTGCTCTTTCCTCTTCATTTTCTCGCCTCAACATTTCCTCCTCTTCTTCTTCTTCTTCAGTCTCTCGTCCTTGCTATTCGTTGTCGTTTCGATCCGGTGAGCGGCGGTTTGTCTGTCCTTGCATCTCGTTGAAGGTCAAGGCAATGTCCAAGGCCGTTCAGGATATGGAGTCCACTGAGAAGACTGCCGTCACCTCCAGTTCTGTTCAACACCACGACGACGACCACCGCTGCAAATCGAATGAGGAGGTCAACCGCTGCCGCTGCTTTCTCCACGCTCGTACCGAACACGGTCGTCTTCTCCAACTTTCTTTCTTTGTTTATGCTATCTTGAAATCAAAGTGATTGGCTGATTTAGCCCATCGGACAATATTTGAATGCTATGTATGTAAGTTGTTAGGTTTATGACTTCTCTGGAGGAAGAGAACTCTATTAATTGTTACAAGCCTTTCTGTTTCTCTCAATTTATATTTTTTGATATTAAATATAGCTTTGACGTGGTGTGGTGTATGAAAGCTTGGAAGTGACTTATATTTATTTGTATAATTAGGAAGCCAAGTCACATTGTGCTTCAACTTGAGCTGTTATCATAGTCTAACAAATGATTTTTTTGTTAATAAATTCAGTGCCACATAGGTTTTACTACGCTGAGAGATAGAGAGAGAGCATCCATTGGGTTTTGGAAGGGATTGTGATGAATATTTGTCCAAGTCCTGTATATTATCTTAGCGTGTATTGCTGTTTCTTTTTCTTACTAGATCTTGCTTGTTATGGGATGTTAAACTTTGAAGTTTGAGCATGTTATTGCTAATGAACTTGAGATTGACAAATTTAAGATTTTTGAATGATGCTGAGGAGGATGTGAGGAGTATTGTTATTTGCCTGGTGGATTTTAATGAAATAATAAACAGCTTGAGCAATGCTTAATTGTGGCTTAATTTTTTAGCATAGAAATTAAGATCTATGATCAAATGGTTTATACTCAAGCCAAACTGACACGGTACTGAATTTTTTTTAATCTTTTTTCACTTCCGGTTTTATTTCCATTTTTATGGATGATACAATCCATCATTTTGCTCAATAGTTGTAGCACCATGCGTTGGGGTATAATTGAATTAACCAAGGCTTATTATTTTAGAATCTTGACCCTATTGCAATCTAATATTCGTAATTTTGAAAACCCTTTTAACTCTCTAATCCATATTACTTTTCTGTTCTGGCCTTTCTAACACAAAAAAGCGTGGTCCCACTTTCTTGGAGCATAAATGTGATATTCATTTTTTGAGAACTTTAAATTGGTATTGTTAGATTCTTCCCACTGTTTAAGGAAATATTGTGACCACCCTACAAGCAATATTTATCATTTGGAATACATGTTTGTAGTTATCAATTTTGGAATACAGAGGTTTTTTTTTTTTTTTTTTTTAATTAATAAACGCTAGGGCCCTCCACGTGATACATATCACCTTGTCACTTTATAATACGCAAATTAAGTGGTGTCGAAAGCGTTTCACCATGGGGCACTCATCATAAGATGCTGCATTATTTAAAAACAAGGTCTTTATAAAATTCTCTGTGTGTGAAGCAACCCTGATTGAAATTTTCAGTACTTTGATTGAGATTTAGGGCCTAAACTATCAAATTGCATTGGATTTTTATGGGGATATTTTATATTGAGCTGTGAAATAGGTAACTGTGCACACGTGCATGCATGCACTCTGTGTGCGAGTGTTGTTCGCAACTGGTCTGTGTACAATCATTTTTAGAAGGGTTATTTTTTAAGTATTTTCCAGTTCCTATGACCTATTAACTGGAAATTAAATGAAGCTGACTGTGAATTGTTTTAGAAGTTCTCTAAGTCTATATAGTTCACTACAAGTAATTATGTGGAACTTATATGTTGGTAAATGAACTGTAGGATTTCAGCCTTGCATAGTTGCATGGTTATCTTATATATATATATATATATTTTTGTGCATGCCGTGTAAGATTGTAATCATTGTATCTTGTTTGGGTTTGCATTTGATTTTATCAATCAGTTAATGACTATATAAGGTAAAGTTTAAAATGAAACAACTTTGTGGGTTTCTATAAAATAATTCTTTAAACGTAGAGAAGAGTCATCTTTCATCTATAAGCTTCCTAGTGCAGCAGGGCACTTTTTTTTTTTAAGTATTGTCCTACAATAAGCTTATGTTTGGAGTGCATGCTTTGTGACATACCTGGTCCAAATTTGTTATCAACTTATCATGCACATGGCATCTGTTGGTTGGGCATGAAATTTGATAATTTGGACCACTTGTTGGTGTTGGGATGTTAATGTTGATGATCAAATGAATGAATTAGATGCACTCAGTCATAGGATTGTTTATGCTAAGGCATCTGTTGTTTCTGTTGTTTGTGTATGTACTTTTCCTGTGTGGTGCATAGTGGATTTCAAAACTTGACCTTTGGAAGATGAATGCCCATGAACTCTGGAAATAAATTGATTTGATAATGAACCTATGAAGCACAACTTATACATCATTTACATTTGAGACTGTGCTTAATGTCAATTGTGCTTGAGTTGCTTCCTTGCTGGTTGACTCTTTGTTCAACTTTATGAGTTAAATTTTAACACCCACCCTCCGTCTCTTAAAAAATGTTTGGGTAGGTTTTGAGTACCATTTCATCATATTTGTATGACTTTCTATGTGAAGTGTTTTATATATTAGATCCTTAAACAGATTAAGGAATTATGCATTCCATAAAACAGATTTGAGAAAATATAATGAAATCGCAAATGCACAAGCACACAAACTCTCACTAAGACACTTGCATGATGATGAGTAAAGAGAGAGAGGGTTAGCAAATCTAAAACATAATTGGAGTAAATTACAGTGTTAGTATAAGAAATATTCCCAGCTTACCAATTTCTGTGGTAATTTACTCTGGAGGGTTTCTATATTTTGTCTCATGTTGAATACTTCTCTGCAGAGCTTCTGTCTGGAATTCGCAAGGAAACTGAAGCTGGAAGACTACCTTCAAATCTTGCAGCAGGGATGGAAGAGTTGTATCACAATTATAAAAATGCAGTAAGTAACATATTTGATCTCGTACTTTATTGTACATATGTATGTCTATTCTAAATGTATTGACTTGTTTTGATATCATAGTTTGAAGTTTTTAGGAGAAAAACGGTGTATTTCCCTTAGAATTGATGATTTACCGACTTAGTTTAAATAGGAGACTGGAGACCTAACAGTGAACTTGTAGGCCTAATTACAATGAATTAAATCCTTGGTAATAGGCTAGTTGATCTATTTACAAATATGCAACATAAACATAGAAGACTTTCAGGATTTTATTTCTAGAATTATGGTTGACCAGAATCCGAGGATTTAGTCAACACTTTCCAACACTCCCTCGCAAGCTGGTGCAAAAATGTCTTCCATGCTTTGCTTGCTGATTAGTCTGTCGAACCTCTATCTGAGGATGTCAGCTACTTGATTCGAAGTGGGTAAATAGTGCATGCATATTTGTCCACTGTACATCTTCTCTTTGATGAAGTGTTTGTTAGGCCATGTATATGCGCATCTGTAAGACTGTAACACCTTAAATACTGAAAAAGTTATCTGCATTAGACTAATATAAATCATTGTTGTATTTTGAAGTTACAGATTTGCCCAAGTTCTTAATGTTTCAATCCTGCCCATGATCTCACCTTGGACTATATCCTTAGTTTAGTAATCTTGAGTGAAAGTTGTTTTGTGGCGCATGAATGGCATGTACCAAGTTAGCTTGTCTATTGGATTTATAGGTGAATCAATAGTTAATGTTATAGCTTTCTTGTCACAAGTCAGAACCTAGTAAACTGTCTTTTATGCCTTCGACAAAAGCTGGTGGAAGCTAGTATTATTCAAATAATCTAATTAACATGCTAAAAGTGGCTAATGGATTTTCACTTTGTATTTTGTATTAGACTCAATATGGGTGTGAATGAAACATTACTGTAAGATAGATGAGAGCGTATTGGTGTAAATTGTAGTTGTCTATTAGTATCATACAAACTTCCCTGCATGTTCTTGATGTTTTATTGTCACCTATATATTGCAATCTTTTGGGCAACTTAAGTTCTGGCTTTGTGTTTACTTACGGCTGAAACTTCTGAAACTTAAAGAAGAATTGCAATGTACTGTAGGATTCTTTATACATATCCTTTATGTGGACAAAGAAGATTTTATTCATCTAGGGTATTACCCTGACTTCTAAGCACTAATTTTATTTTTGTGGCATGTTGTGAATTTCTGTTGAGTTAATCTTGCATCATGCACTGCATTTCAGGTCATCCAAAGTGGATCTCCCAGGGCAGATGAGATTATATTGTCAAATATGGCTGTTTTATTTGATCGTGTATTGTTGGATATGGAGGTAATTTTAGACTATGTAAACTTTCTCTAGATTCTGCCATTGATTGCAATGTATGTGCCTATTCATTTTGCTAATACATTTGGTGGACTATTGATTTTATGGAACTCTTGTATGAATATAACAGTATTGTTTCAGGACCCTTTTGACTTCTCACCATATCACAAGGCAATGAGAGAACCATTTGACTATTACATGTTTGGTCAAAACTATATACGTCCTTTGGTTGATTTCAGGTGAGTCAATGACCTCTATGTTATATTCATATGTCTAATTTCAATGATCCATCTACAGTGTCATGAAAATCTGACCATTGTGTTGGCAATGAAATTGTTCTATTTTATATAGTTTATACGATCTGAAAACAAAGTTAGATACTGAACATTGAATTCTGTTATTGGGATTTATGTAAAATTGCCAAAAGTATCTGATATAGTGCTAGTGTTCAATAGTTCTTTGTTGAGTTATTGTTTCAGTATGCTTAGGATCTTAGCTGTTAAAGTCCATGTGAATGCATATACATTTTAATTAGACATGCTTGCAACTCATCTGTTTATTTAGTTTATGTTCTTCTTTTCTTTTTCTAATGTCACCTTTGGTCCAATCTTTATTTTTTTCCTTTTGTTTACTGTGGATTTGTTCCTTTGGTATATATGTTTAAACTAAACATGCTTGCAACTCATCTGTTTATTTAGTCTATTATTTGTTTATTTCTTTTGTTAATATTTCCTTCGGTCCAATCCTTGACTTGTTCCATTTATTTACCTTGATTTTCTGCATATGTTCATTCAAGCTTGTGTGAATTGAAACATTAGTTTATTTCTTTTTCTTCTTATATCATTGTGCATTGATCACCAGTAACCCATTACTGTATCAAAATAATGAGATGTGTGGTTAGATTACTACATGATTGGAGGACTGTGATGCTCTAGAAGAATAAGCACCTTAGAGTCGAAGGCCTTGGGGATCCAATCAGAAAGAAATTATATTATACTAAGATATATGGATATGGCTTTTTTGATACAGTAAGATGGAGATGTGCTAAGTGCTTTGTGCTTTGACAATTAGGTGATGTAAAGAGGATTTTTAGGCAATTGTTGGGAATTTCAAGAAGAATGTAGTTGCATAAAATTAAGGTGCTTAAAATATTGAAGGATGTGGCAGATATGAGAAACTTAAAGAGAAATTAAAGAGTCAAAAGATGTTGATAGATTTCAATAAAGTTAGGGGGTTATAAGAGGGTTTTGAGTAGTATTGTTGAAAGTCCACTTTTTTGCTCTTAGGTGAAGTACATTTCATATCCAATTTCTTACCAAAAAGGTGAAGTACATTTGTTGGAGCTCTGGGCTGGCACAGAAAGCATGCGTTATTATTTAAAATACACAAAATGATATGTTCTTTGTTGCTATTATAAGTGACTGCTTTAATTTTCTTTTTGCATTTTCCTTCAAGCCTAATTCCTATAATAGTGTTGCTGCAATTATTTCTCAGAGTGGCAGGTGGCAAGATCATATAATTTGTGATGTGTTACTTGCTTGTCTTTTATTCTGTGTCTGTATATAACTGCAATAATGTTTGCAGAAAAACATACGTTGGCAATGTATCCCTATTCTATCAAATGGAAGAAAAGCTTCGGCAGGTGCCTTTTCTCAACAGTCATTTTTATCTTCTGTTATATGGAGTTTTTTCTTGCTGACTTATAAACTTCAATGAATTTGGTTTGATCTTATTTTCCTTCCAAAACTTTGCTTGAAGTCTTTTTTCATCTTTTCAGCATAAATAGTGTGGACTTTGTTTGATTACTTAATATTGGATTAATGAAAATGATATTTGGATATGCTTCCTTATACTGGCTGTTGTGGCACATGTTTTAGTCCTTTGCCATCATCAGCATTAATATCAAGTTGATATTGCAATTGTTTTTTGATTTGTGGGTATTAAATGCTTCTATGTGATGTGCCCATGAAACATGGCTATGGTTGAGGATGCCATGCCATGCTGTAGTCTTGTGTTGTCTTCAGCATTATTATAATTGTTAGTATTATAAATTGTTTTGTTTTCCTTACTTATGGGTGTCAAACGGCTTAATATACCATTCTTGAGAGCGTAGGATATATGGCTACAATAGACTGAAAAATGTATAGAATTTGTTATTGGGTTGTGTTAAGATATGCTTTAAAGGCAACATATGTGTAAGTGCGTTATTGAAATCATGTATTTATTGGTTTTTTTATTTCAATTAAGTTAAATGACTCAGATACCCCCATATGAAGATAGTGTGTGGTCATGTTAATAAATATAGGAAAAAGTGAAAGGAAAACACAACTTTTATTTCAAGTAACCTACTAACATTAAAATTACTTTTTTCTTTTTCTTTTACATTTTTCATTTTGCTATTTCAAATACCCTTTACACTATTCTTGCATCTCTCTTTTGTCTCCCAAAAACTAACACTTTTTAACCATTTCTCTTGAAAGCCTTGGATTAGATGCTTTCTTTCGTGATTGATGTAAAACTTGAACATTGAAAGAGGTTGTTGAAAGGATGAAGTCATATAGGACAACAAACTTAAGAATTTAGTTCCCAAATACACTTGAATTAAATTAAAAGCCTGCAGAGTAATAAGTAAAGATGAGGGAGGGACAAAGAGACTATCATTTGTCGGCAGGGTTGAGAATACACTGATTGACAGATGGTTGCGTTGATCATGCTACTGGTGCCTGAAGATGGCAGCGTGTGGGCGAGTTGCTGGTTGAGTGTGAGTGTTTTAGATGGTAGGCTGGTGGTATGATGCTGAAGGGATGATAATTGACAATTGAGTAATAGTAAGGTCCTGCAGGTGTTTGGTTGACATGCAATGTGGTGCATGCAGGGGGGGATCTTGAAATGTTGGTGATTAGAGTGGTGTAGGGAGGTTAGTAACGAGTTTACTAAAATAGCATTTACTCTTCCTTTCAGTTCTAAAGGTCATATGTCGAAAACCCTACAATATTTCTTTTCCTGAAAAATACAAAAATGAAAACCCTAAAACCTTGATTTGTTATTCCAAGAAATTTAAAGCTGCACTGTTTGATGGTTTATGGTTTCATGATACTCTCTGTTAGAACTTAAAATACTATTATTGGGTTCTTATCTCACAATTTGAGTTTTTGGGTTACATTGTTACTGATATGGTATTAGAGCATAGAGAGGCCTCATGTCTGAATTTAATAATTTGAATATATGTTCAAAACTAAGCTAACCTCTACACCAATCCACATGGCCCAAAAATCATGTCTTCCACATAAGGTGGTTTGTTAGTGCTTGATTACTATTAGAAGACCCACCCTTACCTCGTTACTTAAGCTCTTGGATTAAGTGATTACTAATACTCTTTATCTTTACTCTTCTTCCTTTGGTTAAGAATGCTGAATTGCTTGTCTTTGAAATCATCAACTAATCTTTTGAATTCTTTCTCATACTTTTGTAAATTGCTAGAGATCAAAGTTGTTTTAGAATAGATGAACTTGATTGTTGCTTTACCAGAAAGAAACTTTAACCATTTAGACATGCTTTATTAAGCCTAAGAGTTCACTAAACATTTTCTGATTTAAACTAAACCATAAATTCTATTTTTATGAAATTTTGGTAGAGTCCATTCTATTTTTATGAAGTTTTAATGATTTATAAAACATGTTGAAAGTGATTTTTAATGGTCTCATCGTTTTAATGGTTATATTAGGACCTTGTGTCCCAACCTCAATAAACTATATCACAATATACGTTGAACATTTGATCGGCATAAGATAGGAACTAAAGCATTCATCCATTTCTTCTCTCTCTTTTTGTAACTTTTAAATCCAATGAGTCTATAAAATTCTTTTTAGGCAATCATTAATCTTTTTTCTCTACAAATTATCTAAGTATAAAAACAACATGTCGCTATATCTTCATAATTTTAAAACTTGTTTCCATATAAGGTTATCTTGAAGTATAGAAACTAAACAACAATCAACAAAGTATTCTTGATGATCTTGCTTTAGAACAACCTCTTTCTTTATTTGA
The DNA here is from genome assembly GCA_019925255.1 of Litchi chinensis. NCBI lineage: Eukaryota > Viridiplantae > Streptophyta > Magnoliopsida > Sapindales > Sapindaceae > Litchi > Litchi chinensis. Next base: position 28,152,887 of record CM034462.1, on the reverse strand, counting down.
GTTTGATCTTGAAATTGGGAGAAAGTGGCAAGCTTTGTGGTCCAACAAGATAATAAACTTCTTGTGAGTTGAACATTTATAAAATAAGATTTTCAAGAATCTAGATTAAGGGAAATGAAATTCAATACAAAGAAATAGAACAAGACCAAAGAATTTTGGAAAATACGACTTTATGCAATGAGGTTAATAAAGTCAATATTTATAAAGCGTTAATTGCATCAATTAGCAAGGTGGGAAAATTCTCAAAAGAACCATTAAAATTGGTAAAACTCAAGCAACCTAAGGAAGACAAACCTTAGTGCACTTCTTTTTCTTTTAATAGGTGTACGGGCAAACTTCAAAATTTCCAAATATTAAACACAAATTGAAGCAACATTTCGAACTTATCAAATGAAAATGAATGTAATAAGCTCTCATCTCTTGAAGCTTGAAGCCATTTGAAAATCATTTGGCTAATTAAAGAATGAATTAGATTTGAAAAATGAAATGAGCTCAACATTACCTTTGGTTCTTAAAACATAGTTGGAAGTGGAGGCCTTACAGTTTTGTGCTACATCATTAATATCTGTGTATGTTTTTACTGCAGATTTGATTAAAGTTTTGTTGGCAATCTTTGATGAACTTGGATAGATAATCATGTGAATAGCTTTACATTGTAAAATATATGCTAACCTAAGTAATAAAACATAGGACTTTGAAACTTTTAAAAGTACATCTAAACTTAGAAAGTTACTTGTCAATAAATTAGCAAGGAGTAAATTGTGCTTTGATGCAAGGCAAATTTTAGTTTCATTACTTGGCTGTGTAATGTATCTATAGTTGTTTAGAATCAATGGATCTCAATTCTTTGGATTGACATCCTAAAGCAATTGAAGTTTTTAAAAGTAAAAAACCATTGTTTTCTTGTTACTGTTAATAAGCATTTTTGCCCATAACCTGTTTTTTCTGCTTAGTTTTTGTGTCTGGCAATGAATTTTATCATGTCATTAAGTCCATGCTAGAGTAATGCTGTGGATGTCCATCAAAAGCACCAGGATGAAACTAACATTGTTTAATCGAATTACTGTTTGAATATCTAGGAACAAGAAAGTTCTAATTTCTAAAATGACGTCGGCACCAACCGAGTGGGAAGGTAGTTTAAAACAGAGTTGATCAATTAGTTTTATACACTAAGACATCTTGGTGTTTGACATTTATTATGGGTAAGCACAAATTTGGTGAGATTTAAATGGTGAAAAGACCTAGATTTTTTTTACATTTGCAACATAATGAAGGCTGTTGACCTGTAATTTGTTTTATTCTCATTGCCTAGATCTTCTAGTAGCTATTAGATGAACCTAGAGTAATTCATGGTGTTGTATGTGATAGTTGATGCATATGGTTGCAGGGACACAATATCGTATTGATCTCTAACCACCAAACTGAAGCAGACCCAGCTATTATTTCATTGCTGCTTGAATCAACAAACCCACATATTACTGAGAACATGGTGAATCTGACATTTTTCCGTTCAGGCCTACCATAAATAGCCTTTTTCTGTGCTTGAATTGCTGGATAAACCAAATTATGCATTTTTATGGCAGGTATATGTGGCAGGGGATAGAGTTTTAACAGATCCCCTTTGCAAGCCCTTCAGCATGGGAAGGTAATTTTGAATTAAAGACGTGTTAGACAATGATTTTGCTTAGCATGTCTATTAAGTGATAGTATGTATTTCTAATTTTGTATTGTCTAGGAACCTAATATGTGTATACTCAAAGAAACACATGTTTGATGCCCCTGAGCTTATTGAAATGAAGAGGAAAGCTAATACAAGAAGTCTAAAGGAGATGGCTTTGCTTTTAAGGTACCTCTACATAGCTTGTATGTTTCTCTAACCATGGTTTTAAAAGACAAGGCGCGGCCTCGGCACCTTGGGGCCTTATGTGCCCTCAAGGCTGTTACCTAAGGCGGAGTACTTGAAAAAACTCACCTCTGGAGGGTGAGGTGATCACCTCAGGTCGCCTCAAGGGTCCAAAGGCAGTCCAAAGAGAGGAGAGAGAGGAGAGGGGAGAGAGAAATAAAAAGTTAGAGAGATTCCGATGCACTGACTTCTTGTCCTATCGTCGGAGTGTGACTACGAAAATCCAAGGCAGTTCATTGGGTTGGAGAGGAAGGAGATCTGGTCGAAGTAGGCTGTGAAGATCCAGCAGGTGTTCTTGTTCTGGTGAGGAAAAGTATGAAGAAGATGGCAAAGATTAGAGTGGAGGTGGAGGAGATAGAGAAGAGCATGTCGTCGAAGGAGATGGTGGAGTTGATTGGGAGGGACTCGAAGGAGAGATTGAGAGTCGAAGGAGAGGCTGAGGGTGGAGAGATTGAGAGTCAACGAGTGGTGTTCAAGTGTTTATATAATTTTTTATTTTATTAATATTTGTTAAATGTTATACTATCACTTTTACTAAATAGCCCCTCATGTATCATATAATTACATTTTTTTAATTGTTTTAAATTTTTTCGTCATGTTAACCTAACTTAGGATTTTGTATCTTTGGATATTTTTGTCGAATTTGTTCTATTTTGTTTGATAATTATGTTTTTAGCATTGGTTTTCACTATCTTTTTCAATGTTATGGAGGATTTTGTAAGTTAGGATATTTTTTTTTTTACTTTTTATAATTTTTTTTCATTTGAAATCGAGGCGGTTGCCTCAATCGCCTTGAGGCGACCGCCTCGTCTTTCCTTTTGCCTTTTAAAACATTGTCTCTAACTAAGAACTGTTAATAGAAATATTCACACGTTTGGGACCTTTTGGTGGTGAATTTTTCTCATCTGATATTATCACTTTGTTGTTTTCTTCTTATTCATTAATTAGATTTTGGAATAATGGACTGTTGGCTCATTTAGCTTTTATCAGTTGTCACATTGTTTCTTTCCTTCTTTCTTCCTTTTTAGGCTATGGCTAGGACACCCCTTAACACATGGATTGAATGCCTTTATAATGTCTTTCTTCATCTCATATATGAGTTTCAGGATCTTGCATCTTCATTGTAGATAGGTTGTCTTCTTACTTTATACCTTAATATGTTTCACTCTGCACTTTAATGTTGAATCATTAGCATGGCTTGTGAGTTGTGACTGATGTTTATTTTAATGCCAGGGGTGGGTCTCAAATAGTATGGATTGCACCAAGTGGTGGTAGAGATCGTCCAGATCCTCATACAGAGGAATGGTATCCAGTGAGTTTCTATTCCCCAGTGTATAGTATCTTGTTACCACATGGGAAGTTATGTTACATTGATCTTTTGTAATAATTCTGGAAATAAGTGACAGTTTTCCTAGTAATTTTCATTATTATTGTAATATTATCCTTGAAATTTTGATCTTGCATGTGAGTATTGTAACAAAAATTTTGTCAGTAGAAATTAGACCTAATGTTTAAGTTTCAAAAGATGTAGCTGTAAAGTTTGACTATTGGACCAGCGCAACTAGGATAGTGACTCATTTTGCCTTCATTGTGTTTGGGTAAAAACATTTTTAGCTTGGGAGAAAGACAAAAACTTCTAGAGATGGTTATATTGAGAGGTTTATGAAGTGTGACAAGTAGCATTATGGCTATCTACAGTGAGAACTTATGATACAGTTGGAAGGGAACTAATTATACTTTCAGTTGCTTTCATTGTTCTGTAATGGAGTATAAAAATGGGGTCTCATAAAATAACATGGACTATAAATTAGGGAAAATCAATTTTGTGCATAGGATGTAGTGGATTTGGATATTCCTGCATCTTAGCTGACATGTTGCAAAATATGTGATATGTTGAGAACTCCATGATCTTAGTCTACTCTCTTACAGGTCTGACTAGCAAGTTGATAATGTAGGACACTTTATCTACAATAATTGTGGTGAAATAGTTTATACCCTTGCAAGGATCAAATCAATGCTTAGATATTATACAATTTTTGGCTGGAAAGGTCTTTCCGTTAAAAAGTAGAAATAAAGTTAAGTTTACTTTGTCATGGTTAAAAATCTAAGGTTCGTTACATATAGTTTAAGCTTTTAAAGTTATTGATCTTTGTCTGCATAGTAGGTGTGCCTATATTGGGTGTCCAATCTCTTTCTGCTTTATGGCACTGCCTATAACATAGATCCTAGCATTTCTATTGAAGGCTGACAGTGAAAAAAAAAGTACTTATCGTCTAGATCATAGCTGTTGCATTGACATCTGAGTGAGGTTGTTCACTCCGTTCACGAAAATAATTGTCTTCCTTTAACCAAATGCTTACTGCTGCTCACCTTTCTGAATAATTATTTGGCATGTTCAAATTGTCAAGTAGATGCCACTATTGTCAGATTTGAGAGATAAAGAAAGACTTATAAATGTGAAGCGTGCAGTCCTCCAAGGTAGGCATGGTATAGAAAGGTAAAAGGGGGCTAAAAATGTCTGCATACTGGGTATGTAGGATAAAGTAGTATACATATTTGTGGCAACTTCTACCAAATTATTGAAAATTTATCATTCTTATACCGAATTCTTATGAATTATTCCTATTAACAATAAAGGGAAACCTCTTTTGAATTGTAACCCAAATAAGAAGCCTCCCTTAGAGCCAACCATAAATTAGGATTTCATCCTTTACTTTCCAGCAACAAAAATGCTTGCCTTCCTTTGCTGAATTCGATTAGGTGATAATATGCTGTTGTTGCTCATCGTTTTGCTATTTGAATTTTTTGAAGTTTTTTTGGCTGGATTGATTTGATCTAATTACTAGCAATAATTACTTTGGTGGAAAATATTTGCGAAGTAAATATCCTTTTCTTTTTGGAGTAGCACTGTTCTTATCATTTTTAGGTATGGTCTGCTTTAATTTGTAAGTTTGGTCATCTTCGCTGGTCAATGGAGCGCTTAACATTCAGATAGTACTGAAAAAACTATATTCTTTGTCATTCCTTACATCTAAACTGATGGTATGCATTGTTATTCTTCTTTGAGATCTATTTTTATGTTGAGGAAGCATAAATGTAGAAATTTTTTATATTCCATTTTGACCTTGCATTAAATTAATTCTAGTTGGATTCTTAATTGTATGTTATACCTTACTATATGTTCCTTGCAGGGTATTTAACCCAACAAAAGACTCTTAATTCTTAGTTTGTAAAGTGCATTTTATTAGCAGTTTTATGTTGGAGAGGATAAATTTAATTTGCATATATAATAGCATGTGATGCATGTTTTATAAAATGAGGAAAAACACACACACATACACATATATGCACACGCACACGCACTCACATATGTATGCATTTTTGTATGTATGTATGGCATACACACACACACACACGCACGCACACACACACATATGCACGCGCGCAACACACACATGCATAGGCATGTGTATGTGTAAATATGTATATGTGTGTACATGCATGAACGTTTGTGTGTGTACACACGTGTGATGATCTATTTACAATATCAGATGAGAATGTTAATATGTGTGTGTGCGCGCGCGTGCATGCGTACGTTTGTGTGCGTGTACACACAAGTGTGATGATCTATTTATAGTATCGAATGAGAATATTAGTCACTTCTTGTTTTCTCTATATGAAACATATAAACTTATTAATGATTATTAATGATTACAACTTTTCATTTCTTTCTATGCCATTATATTTCTTCATACTGATATGAAGGTGTCAGGCACCCTTTGATGCTGCTTCAGTGGACAATATGAGAAGGCTTGCAGAGCATTCTGGTGCCCCATCGCATATATATCCCTTGGCATTATTGTGTCATGACATCATGCCTCCTCCACCCCAGGTTTGTCCTTGCCCTATAATTAAATTATTATTATTGTTTCTGCTCTTTTGGCTCAATTTCATTTCTCCAGGTAGAAAAAGAAATAGGAGAGAGAAGAGTGGTATCCTTTCATGGGACTGGATTATCTGTTGCACCAGAAATCAGTTTCACGGATATTGTTGCTACTTGTGGAAATCCTGAAGAGGTTCGTTAGTTTTAACTCATTGTCATTGGTTATACACCTTCCAGGTTTACAAATATAGGATTTGGTATTTGGTTTTTGAGTTATATTTAATTCTGAGGAGTTCTTATTAATTCTTCACTTCAACTGGAGAAAGAAACCTGCAGACCTGCACACTCAGGGTAATAAATTTAGGTTTCTGCTTTCCATTGGTTGTCATGTTTAGACGGATGAGCATCCACATTAGCAGCTTAGCTATGTTTTCAGTGATTGCTATTATATTAGTACTTTGTTTAATAATTAGTGCCTGTTAGAATGATTTCAGGAAAATATCTATGACGGTATTGCCTCTAGCCAAATGATAGTGAAATGAAAATATTCTTGTTTGGGAATCCTTTGTTATTTTGCATAAAGAATGATGCCCTATGAATAAAAGACCCTCCTTTTCTTTTTGTTCCAATGTGTTGCTCTTGTGGCAGGCTAAGGAGGCATATACACATGCACTTTATAATTCTGTGACTGAGCAATACAATGTACTCAAATCAGCTATACACGGCAAACAAGGACTGGATGCATCAATTCCAATTGTGTCTTTGTCACAACCTTGGAATTAATCACACTTTTTGGCCTTTCCCAGATCTGGCATTTTTGATGATTCGGTATGTTCTAACTTCTTGGGTTTTTTGAAGAAGATTAGGATTGAGAAATACATTTTGGAGTGTTGACATTTTTGGTTTTTTTTTTTTGATAATGAGTGTTGACATTCTTACTTTTGACATAATTATGTTCAACTTTTTATAGGGTTGAACATAATTAATAGGGTTGATTTCAAGGGGAAAAAAAAAAAAAAAACCTCTAATAGGTTAGATCAATAAATATTTAAAAGTGCAAGCGTAATTACCTATAATTGCTTGCACTGCTGTCGTTCTTATTGAACAAGAAAAAAAAACCTTTGCATACTGGTTGGCACAAATATAACACATTTGTAATCCAAGCAGAATATAATCAACACATACTATAATTTGTATTTTACTTAAAACTCGTGTGATTAACACACTTTATAAACCAAAAATTAAAAAAATAAACACACACAAAAAATTTATAGATATTATGATTTTTCTATGAGGTTCTTAAACAACGAGAATAAAAATGTATATTTATTAAACAAAATCTAAGAAGCTTTGATTGAAGCAAAAAAAAAGGGTTAAATGGAGATGAATTTATTTTCAGCTCATCATTCGCGCTTGGAAAAATTACAAAATCCCAAAATGTGACATTTTAAAATTGAATCGGTTGGTTTATGTTGAACTTGTCGATAATATGATTGCAGAGAGAAGCTGTCGTGGAGAAACAAGTAAGCAAAATGTTACATCAATGACCTGTCTGTTAATTATATCCATATATATGTTATGATACTAGAGCATCTGAATGTACAATCTCTCATTCCTTGGTAAATGGGGCTTGATCTATGGCAGGGTAATAAATTTTTTCTTACATATCTTACAACATTTCGACAAGGCAGCGGGTATGTGATATACGTATGCACTGCAAGAGGAAGCCGTGTATGATGACTTTGACTGGAGATTACCATATCATCTGGTTTTGTTGGGGGTTTATTACCGACGTTGGAATTGAAGCTGGCCAAGACGTAGTATTTTAGGTTTGCAATGTACATATCTTATTAGTTATCTGGCAAGTCAATCATCAATAGCTAATTTTTGTGTAAATTGAATTATTATGTAGCGCACAATATTCTTAAGTTAATTGTTCAATCGTTATTCTTTCTTTCTCTTTTAATTAAGAATTTAAGATATAGTATAAGCAGATTCCTTGTATCTAATAATAAATCAACAATTTTTTCTTTCTAAGTTTACATGGAGAATTGCCCTTTTTATGGTCTCAACCATTTGCAATTTGTTATCCAGAACTATGACGGCATTGTTTGCGTTGCCAACTCTATATCGTGTAAGACTCAAGATCAGATATAATTAAGTTCATTTGTTTTAGAGATACGGATATCACTGCACCAAGATTAGCTATTCCTACGTAATTTTTCAGAAAATATTTGCTGGGTGGGTGCTTCCTAAACTACATCTTTTATCGAATTTTGGTTGTGTATGTTATTTAACAACGAACATGAAATGTCTAATCATATGGATCAATTCTTCTCTCAAACGCATTTTACACTTCCACTGTAGTTAATACTCTTTAAAACTATTGGTTTTCACTCAATTATTCCCACATTGAAATTTGAGATACAATGCTGTAAACATGAAATACCAAGATTTATGTTTTAAATGATGATTTGATGATTCTTTTATCGTTTGGCCAACCTTTCTGAAGCAGCCAAGTATTTAAAGAAGTCTTATTAGTCTGTTGGACGCTTGGACTGTGATGCGGTCAATCACGATGCAACCCAACTTCATTCTTTGTTTCTTTATATAAATTTGTAAAATTCAGACATGAATAATGACAAGTGATAACGGCTACATGCATGATATACCTTTTTGTCATTTTGGAGTACATTCAAGGCAAAAGTCAGATAAAAGATTTTGTTATGAAGAATTCTAAAAAGAGAAATACTGATTAAATTTAGGTTTTTTCTACTGAAACATTTCTGATTCTTAGTATTTTATCAGGTGAACACCTCGTTATATTGCAGGCAGTACAGTTTTGATCAGAACAGTTTCATAACCAAGTTTTTTACTTTAAACAATGCTAATTTTAAGACAATGAAGGCATGCTCACTTAACAAACACCCTTCTAAACATAAACATCAAATTCATTTTTCATCTCCCAAGTGCTTATGCAGTAGGAGTCATTCAAAAGTTAAAATGCAGAAAGAGAATTAAAATTTATCAATTCTTGATTAAGTGGTTGTTCACTCCTTTTATAATTATAATGGAGTTTGAATTTCACTTTACTCATGAACAGAATAAATATGGAAATTCGTATAATAGTATACAGATTAAATTATTTAACTAAATTCACAGATATTAAACATTGGGATGCTTCTCACGTGCTCTGTTATATAAAAGAACATGAAGCTGCAGCGCTGTTGCTAATCACACTAAAAATAAAAAACACATCCGTTTCTAGTTTAGCCAATAAAATGTTGGCTGTGTCTCTTCTTTTTTGTGTTTGTTTCTTTTGCAACAATCATTTTCCCCATTGCATCTTTATAGTCCTTTATGAAAAATGCATATTATATTGATGTTTGTGCACCAAACAGTAAGGCTTAAATCAATAAAACAAATAGAAATACAAGTACCATTGTAACAACACCCATGTAGGGTTTATATTTAATTGATTAAGGCATTGGCTTTTGTCTGTGTAGTTTAGTTAATATTCTATTATTTGAATGATGTTGCATGCACGAGGTTTTGGAATCATCTCACATTCTCATGCAGATTACACATACCAATAATCAGATACAGATTTTTTAATTCAAGACTGATAAGCCTACGATTTTTTGTTTTCAAATATACTTACTTTTGTCTTCCAACACCTTGTAAAATAAAATGTTTTTCAATGGTTCAATTTCATTGGATTGGACCTTAACTTGAGAAGAATAATGTGTCCTTTTATCTAAATGTCCATTGGCTTCTGATTAATCAAAATGAAGTTCAACATTACATCATCAAAATCAAGTCAACAGGTATTATTAAGGGTCAAGCATTTAGGTGAATGAATTGATCTCTTTGTAAAAATATAATTGTCTATAATTTTAAAATCTTTTAAAAATAATGATTATTTGATCGCAGTTATTAAGAAATTAGTTCTAGTTTAAATTTGGATAAAGTAATTCGGTTTTAGCAGTATACGTAGGCTACATATTCTTGAAAATGATATTATTTAGACCATCACTTATTATTTTTTTCTAGGTTCTCTGTTTTATAGTCATTAATACTGGACAAAACATTGACCTGAGAACTAGAAATCTTAAAATTTGAGATTTTAGTTACTAGCTAATTCATGAAATCTTTATTGGAGGTTCCTTCTGAGGAGATAGAAAAAGACTTGATATCTGGAGGATGTTTCATAAGAGAAGATTCCAGTCTTTGTTTGTTAAATGCCCAAATAAATTTATTGAGCAGGTGTATATGAATTGTTTCAATCTATTAATTACAATTACTAGTTTTATGTCAATAAAATGATGAGTCTTACAGCAAAAAAAAAATCATAATAATTTATAAATTACACTCAACCATATATATTATAAAACTTGCTTTATTATGCATCTGATATAATGAATTTGGTAGCCACTCTACCCTTTTTTTCTTTTATATTTTAAGAACACACTATAATTTGTTTGAGCCATCATTTAGTGTAGACTACAATGCATTTTATATGAAAGCATGCAAGAGTCTTCTAACAGGATGAATTTCCAGCTTTATTCATTGACTCTTACCTCTAATTATTTTCTCACAGCCCAAAACAACTAATTGTGTTCTCCACTTTCAACTTTCTTTACTCATCTATATTTCTTCTAATTATTAATGATTTCTTTTCTTCTAATTCTTTTTTTTTTTTTTTCAAAAAGTTAATGTACCCCCTTTTTCCTGTATCAAGTTTCATTTTCCAGCCCCAAACTTGGACTCAAAATTATAATCATATCTTTATTAACATAAAGTGTTCCTCTTTTGAGTAGCATTTCATCAAATTAAGGGATTTATTAATCTTTTTCTTTTGCTTTTGGAATAATCACAATGCTGTGTACACACTTGAAAATATCCTGTTTTGAAAAATAAAATGCAACTTAAATATAATTCTATTCTCTCTCATCTTAAGATATAATAAATTATAATAAGTAATTTTAGAATGTAATTACTCTTTTTTTTTGTCAAGTATATCGATACCCCATGTGTGTGACACTAATTAAAGCAATTGGGTGCACTTAGCAATCCAAATGAGTGAATTAGAACCCACAACATTAACTAAATTGGGCTTGCATAGATGTTTTGAAAGCCAACGGAGATGTATTATTTAAACCAATATAATAATTGGACCCATAATAATTGGACCCAAACATGGAATTGAGCTAATCCAAAACTGGACAATAGAACACGTAATATGTGATTTAACTGATTGCAACTAAAAACGATTGATTACATTATACAATCATTTATTGTAGTTGTTATGTATGGTTACAACTAAATATGGTTGATTATACTTTATATATTGTTTAAAACAAAAAAGACACGCATTAGTTTCTCTTGTTTTTCTTCATTCACCTCATACTTATAAGGAACATAAGAAACGACAAATTTAAAATATGAAAACAACAATTACATAAAACTTACAAACAACATAATTTAAAAATTGATCAAATATGATGAAAGACTTTTATCAAGTTTTGGAGAGTTAATTTAAACAAGTTTAAGATAGTTACACCTGTCATGTTCGGGCCTATCGACCCGTCTCCTGTGCTCCATCAACTAGCCCCACATATTACAACATAAATATGAGCCATGTAATTAACAACAACCAATCATGCAATTGCTTGACAAAAATGATTTAAGACAATCAAACATGCATTTGATTCTTACACATGAACATGCTTCACGGATTAAAATCGCCGAATGTAGACAAACATGCAATTTGCATCAATTAAAGTAATCAAAGTCAACTAATTAAACATACAATTTCATGGATTAAAATTATTCAGAGGGAAACATGCATGGAATTTTATAAATCAAATGCACATGTAATCAATGGTCGTGATATGATTTCTTGTAATAGATTGAGTCCAAGGTTTTACCCTGAAACAATTTAATATCTATTTTCATTTCATCATTTTCACTCATATCTCACCAATGCACAAAATACTAAATAACAAAATCAAAATAACCAAGATTCATTCAAGTTGTCATGCTATGATTTCTTGTAATAGATTCAGCCCATTTTTACCTGAAACAATTTAATATCTATTCTCAATTGATCATTTTCACTCATATCTCACCAATGCACAAAATACTAAATAACAACATCAAAATAACCAAGATTCATTCAACAAGCCGACCTCCTCCCGACGATGGAGGCTATTTTAATGTCATCAAGCCGGTCCTCCTACGGCAATGGAGGCTCCATAGTTGCCGACCTCCTCCACAACTTCAACAATCGTAGAAGGAGGCTCTAGCCATGAAGTCTTCCTCCATCATCCTTAGCAACAATATATTTTTATTTTTATTTTTATTTTGATTATTAAAATAAAAATTATTTAAATAAAATTAATAATTTGTTTAAATTTGAATTTTTTATTATAAAATTAGTGATTATTTCATAAATAGAAATAATCCCAAACACACACTTTATATGCTGAGTTACATCTTTTTATTTTAATAAATAAAATATATTAATCTAATGTAATATTAAATATACATAATAATGATAAATTTATTTAAAATAGTTTTATGAAGTTAAAAATTATGATATCAACTAAAAAAATATTTATATTTAATTAAGATTGCAATTTTTTATTTGTTATTTATATAAAATATATTTAAAAATAATTTAACATTTTTATTCAAAATAATTTCATCTAATATAAAATTAATTTAATTAAATAAATACAATCTAATCAAATCTCAACTACACAAAACATGTGACAATACTAATTTAATCTAATCTAAACCTATCTGATCATATTTCCTCCTATCATATCCAGTTATATTCCATCAAATTTCATTCACCAAATGAGACCTAAAGCTTATGAGTAAAGGTAAAATTAAAAACATATACAAGTAGTAGGGAAATTTAAGTAGTAAAAAGTTGAAATTTAATTATCTATGACTTAAAAAATAAAATAATAATAATCGCTTGGGTGGAAATTGGAATATGTTTAGGGTTGTCGGACTAAACACCGACTTGGACTATTGACCTGGTGAAGTCATTGTCGGGTGGCAAATTAAGACGGTGATTGTGGCCCACACTTTTGGAAACAATTATTCTAGATAACGTGTTGAGGGGAAAGCTTTTAAGTCAACAACGTAGACTTAAAAGTAGCGAATCACAAACATTCAAGGACCCTTTCTTACTCATTCAGAAAAAATAATTGAAAAAATTAACTTGTTGCAGCGCAGGGCTGAATGCGCTGTTGCCCGCCCATGATCTCTCGTCAGGTTATGGTTGGACGCCACCCATCTCTAAATTGGTGTATTTTTCACATATCTATGAGTCATTCTTTATCCTTATATGGATTATTCTCTATCTGTATATGAGTTGCTTCCTTTCGTATAGGAGTCGTTTTTCAGATCGTATCAATGTCCAATTTTATTTAATCTTAAATATTTTCTGATCAGTTTCATTAAATTAAAAAAAAGTAATAATAAAACAAAGTCCCTTCCTTGCCAACTAATTTGCTCCACTTTTTTCTAACGTGGTGGACTTCTTCTTTAGAAGCCCATGCAAATTAAAATAGGTTGAGATTTTGAGTTTCAGGAATTTGTTTTTCCTGGAAAACAAACTCCAAAGATGGCTTATGTAATAAAATTTTCTCTATACTACTTGATACTTATATTTCTGCCAGTTTTTAGAGTTGCTCAAACTTATAGGAACATATCTTTGGGGTCATCACTTACTGCATCAAGCGGCAAGTCAGGCTCTTCCTGGAAGTCACCATCTGGTGAGTTTGCTTTCGGATTCCAGAAAATTGGAGAGCAGGGATTTTTGCTGGCCATCTGGTTTGATAAAATACCTGAAAAGACCATAGTCTGGTCAGCCAACCGAGATGAGATGGTGCAAAGAGGTTCAAAAGCTGAACTTACCTCGGATGGACAGTTGGTTCTCAGAGATTCAACAGGCAAGCAGATATGGGCTGCTGGACCTGGACCTGGTGGTGGAGCAGTTGCCTATGCAGCTATGCTTGACTCAGGGAACTTTGTCCTGGCAGACGAGACTCTGTCAAGTGGGAGAGTTTCGGTCAGCCAACAGACACCATTTTGCCAACACAGACAATGAATCAAGACACCAAACTGGTTGGTCGAATCTCTGATTCGAATTATTCGAGTGGAAGATTCGTGTTTGCACTGCAATCAGACGGGAATCTCCTCCTATACACCACAATGTATCCAACTGAAGAAGCTAATCTTGTTTATTGGCCGACTCAGAAATCTACTCCTGGTGGTTATAAACTGATCTTCAACCAATCTGGCTCTCTATATCTTATAGCAAGAAATGGAAGCATTCTTAATGAAGTATTTTCAAATACATCAACATCACAAGATTTCTACCAAAGAGCAATTGTTGACTATGATGGAGTTCTCAGGCAATACATTCACCCGAAGAGGTCGAATTCAAGTTGGCGCATGGCTTGGTCCGCTCTGTCGTTTATACCATCAAACATCTGTTTCGCAATTCGGGGATTGCTTGGCAGTGGCATTTGCGGGTTCAATAGCTACTGCAGTTCAGAAAATGGCAGAAGGATGTGCAATTGCCCTCCTGGTTACTCCTACATTGATCCTGAAGATGTGATGAAGGGATGCAAACAGAACTTCCTTCCACAGAGTTGTAATAATAAAGCATCAGAAGAAATGAATCTTTTTGAATTTGGAGAGTTATCCAATACAGATTTCCCAGATTCTGATTACGCACATTACCAAGATGTGAGTGAATATTGGTGTAGACAGGTTTGCTTGAGTGATTGCTTTTGCTCTCTTGCTATTTTCAGAGGTGGACATTGTTGGAAGAAGAGAGATCCTTTCTCAAATGGGAGGACTGACCCTGGTATAGGAGGAAAAGCTCTGATCAAGATAAGGAAAGCTAACTCCTCTGGATCTGCAAGTTCAGCTTCAAACAAGGAGCAAAATTTAACATTGATCTACATTTTATCAGCAATGTTAGGCAGCTCCATCTTTGTCAACTTCCTCTTATTGCTAGCAACCTTCATTTTCTTTTGCTGCTGGAAACGAACAAAACTCCCAAAACTTCAGCCAGTAACAGCCATAAACCTGCAAAGTTTCACTTTCAAAGAGCTAGAGCGGATCACAGAGGGATTCAAGGAAGAACTTGGAAGTGGTGCTTTTGGAACAGTTTATAAAGGAGCTTTCTCATTTAGAGGAAATGATTTCCTAGCAATTAAGAAGCTAGACAAGGCAGCTAGAGAAGGTGAGCAAGAGTTCGAATCAGAAGTTAATTCTATTGGTCAAACGAATCACAAGAATTTAGTCAGGCTTCTAGGATTTTGCAATGAGGGACAACACCGCCTTCTGGTGTATGAATACATGAGCAATGGTTCCTTAGCAAACTTCCTGTTTGGCAACTCGAGGCCTAATTGGCACAGCAGGATCCAAATTGCTTTTGGGACAGCAAGGGGGCTGCTTTACTTGCATGAAGAATGCAACAACCAGATCATACATTGTGATATCAAGCCTCAGAACATCCTACTGGATGACTTTCTCACAGCACGAATTTCAGATTTTGGATTAGCCAAGCTTTTGAAGAAAGACCAGAGTAAAACAACAACTGCAATAAGAGGAACCAAAGGGTATGTGGCTCCTGAATGGTTCAAAAACTTACCCATCACTGTGAAAGTTGATGTTTACAGCTTTGGAATATTGTTGCTGGAGCTTGTGTGCTGTCGAAAGACCTTCGAGGAGAATGCAAGGGAAGATCAAATGATACTCGCAGATTGGTCATATGATTGTCTCAGAGAAGGAAAACTGGAATCATTAGTGGAGAACGACGAAGAGGCCAAGAACGATATGAAGAGAGTGCATAAGTTTGTGATGATAGCAATTTGGTGCATTCAGGAAGAACCTTCACTCAGACCTACTATGAAGAAAGTCACTCAAATGATGGAAGGAACAGTTGAAGTCCCTGCACCTCCTGATCCAACCTCATTTATCAGTTCAATATAATTCCTTCCAGCATTTCGTACTCAGGTGTGAAATTCAATAAGATTTTCCTTGCCATCCAGGCAAGGCAAATAGTAGTGTACTCATGATTGTGTATGTGTAATCACGGATAAATATCCTAAGCAAGGAAGATCCTTTTAGCATATAGAGATTCTGATAAATATTGAACTGATAAATTAGATTCTGATAAACATATAGTAGTGTACTCATGATTGTGTATGTGTAATCATTGGTTGATTTATATTGAACTGATAAATGAGGGTTTAATAGCCACTTTAATAGGGTTGATTTCAAGGGAAAGAAAAAAACTCCAATAGGTTTGATCGATACAGATTTAAAAGCACTGGTGTAATTACATATAATTGCTTGCACCGCTTTCATGCTTATTGAACGGGAAAAAAACCTCTGCATGCTGGTTGGCTCAAACATAACACATTTGTAATCCAAGCAGTCCAGAATTTAATCAACACATATTATAGTTTGTATTTTACTTAAAAATCCTGTGATTAATACACTTTATAAGCACATCGTCTATTAATAAGAGTGGTTAAACACTTCCTTAATTTTAACTTTTAAAAGATCAATTCAAATCTCACCCTTATTTTAAAATATAAAGTGTGAGTAGTTTTTTATGAATTTAATTCTCTCTCCCCCGACCCTAAAAAAAAATATATATATATATATTATATATTATAAACTTCAAGAAAAAAAATATTTTATAGGTATTATGATTTTTCTGTGAGGTTCTTAAACATTGAGAATAAAAATGTATAATTGTAGAACAAAATCTAACAATCTTTGAATAAAGAAAAACGATTAAATGGAGATGAATTTATTTTCAGTTCATCATTTGCGCTGGAAAAATTATAAAATCCTAAAATGTGACATTTTAAATTTGAATGGGTTGGTTTATGTTACACTCGTCTTAGTCGTCTACAATATGATTGCAGAGAGAGGTTGATGTTGACAAAACAGGTAGGAAAAATGATACATCAATGACCTGTCTGTTAATTATATCCATATATATGTTACGATACTAGAGCACCTGAATGTACAATCTCTCATTCCATAGTAAATGGGGCTTGATCTATTGCAGGGTAATCATATTTTTCTTATATATTTTACAACATTTCGACAAGGCAGCAAGTATGTGACACGTATGCACTGCAAGAGGAAGCCGTGCATGATGACTTTGACTGGAGATTGCCATATCATCTGGTTTTGTTGGGGGTTTATCACCTGCGTTAGAATTGAAACTGGCCCAGAAGTTGTATTTTAGGTTTGCAATGTACATATCTCATTAGTTATCTGGCAACCAATCATCGATGGCTAATTTACGTGTAAATTGAATTGTTATGTAGTGGACACAATGTTCTTATGCTAATTGCTAGTCTCTTTTAATTAAGAATTTAAGATATCTCTGAAGAGCATAAGCAAAATTTCTTTCGTCTTGTAATAAATCAGCAATTTTTTTCTAAGTTTGCATGGAGAATTGCCCTTTTTATGGTCTCAACCATTTGCAATTTGTTATCCAGCCTAGACGGTATCGTTTGCCTTGCTAACTTTCTATTGAGTAAAACTCAAGATCAGATACAATTAAGTTCGCATGTTGTAGAGATATCACTGCACCAACATTAGCTGTTCCCACGTGTTTTTTCAAAGAATATTTGCTGGGTGAGTGCTTCCTAAACTACAGCTTTATTGAATTTAGGTCGTGTATATTAATTAACCATGAACATGAAAAGTCTAATTGTATGGATCTAATCTTCTCTCAAACGCATTTCACACTTCCATTACAGTCGAAACTCTTTACAACATTGGTTTTCATTCAAATTTATTCCCACGTTGAAATTTGAGACACAATACTGTAAACATGAAATCCGAAAATTTATGTTTGAAGTCATGATTTGATGATTCTTTTAGGCTCCGTTTGACACGGGATTGTAATATATGAAATTGAATTTGATTAAATGGAATTAATTGGATTGGTGATTGATTAGATTGGAATGAATGATTGATTAGATTAATTGATGATTGGATTGGAATGACAAATCACTGTCTCATGTTTGGTGGAACTTGAGATTGAATTAAAAATGTATCATATTATGTTTGGTGTAGGTTGGGATTGGATTGAAATAAAATTAATTTAAATATTTTATTATATACTTAAAATTAATTTATGAAAAATCTTAAAAAATATATATTTTATTACTTTAAATTCGTACAAAGATTAATTTTAAATAGTAAAATGTAGGTTGGGTTTGGATTGGAATAAAATTAATTTAAATATATTATTATATAACATAGCTTATATTATACATAATGTTAATAATGTTGTAAATAGAGTAGGTAGAGAAATAATTAATGGGGGAGAGAGACAAAAATTCATCTCATTGAATCCATTCCCATTGAATGACAAGGAGGAGGGTGGGATTCAACAATCCCATGAGATTGGATTCAAGTGAACTTGAGATTGAGATTACATTCCCAAACTAATCACTCCAAACATGAGATTTAAGAGTTTGAGATATTTTCAATCTCAAATCTCAAACACAAACACCGTCTTATAGTTTGGCCCACCTTATGAAGCAGCTAACTATTTAAAGGAGTGGCGATATTTCCACCCTTAAAAACAATATAAACCACTTCTTTTGCATTTACATTCTATTAAGATTTTTAAAAATTCATATTCTATAAGTATACCTTGATATTATAAATTATGTTAATTTATTTATTTACTTTTTTAAATATTATAATAAATAAATTATAAAGCTAATTAAATTACCTAAATTAAAACATTAAAAAAACTCGAACTTTCTTTTTTTAGTATGTTTTGATGTTTTGTTTCATGCTCGTAACTTCTCCATCTTATGTTTACTGTCATTTTCACTCAAAATTATTGTATTTAACCAAAACTTTATATGAAAAACTATTAAAAAAAACTAAACTTTACCCAACCAAGAAAAAAAATACAAAACTTTTCAAATCTAAATCTCCATTTTCACCATTTATAAAACCTCTAAAAATACAACAAAAGCTCTCATAATTGATTATCCTTTATCAAAACAAATCAAGTTTCTTATTGGAATTTGAAGTTTGAGTATTTAAATTTAATTATAATAATATCAATATCATCTTTTAATTAAAGTGTTAATAACTTAATTTAAGGGTACTATTAAAAATATTAAAAATGTATAAATTAAAGGGTCTAAATACGATTTTAGACGGGTAAAATATCGCCACTTTTAAAGAAGTCGAAGAAGTCTTATTTCTCTGTTGGAGTGTGACGGGGTCAATCACAATGCAACCCAACCTGATTCTTTGTTACTTTATATAAATTTGTAAAACTCAGACATGAATAATGACAAGTGACAATGGCTACGTGTAAGATCTAACTTTCAATCGTTTTGGAGTATATTTTAGGCAAAAGTCTGGTAAAAGATTTTGTTATTAAAGAATTTTGAAAAGAGAAATACTAATTAAATTTTGGTTTCCATTTTATATATATATATTGCTCTTGCACTTATTTATCAAGTGAACACCTTCTTGATTACATTAAAGTCAGTACAGTTTGATTAGAACAATTTCATAACCAAGTTTTTTGCTTTAAACAATTTTAAGACAATGAAAGGATGCTCGCTTGACAAGCTCCCCTCTAAACATAAACATCACATTTCCTGATCATTCTTCATATCCCAAGTGCTTATGCAAAAGTCATTCAAAATTTAAAATGCTATGCTAAAAGAGAATAAAATATCAATTATTGATTAAGTGGTTGTCCGCTCCTTTAATATTGAAAATGGAGTTCGAATTTCACCCTTTCAGGATAAATATGGGAACTCGA
>CM034462.1:28121108-28132734 GCA_019925255.1 Litchi chinensis | reverse complement strand
GGTTGTAAAACTATTGAAATCTCTTTTGATGATGATATGACTTTTATGCCCTTCTAGAAGAGCTTTTGAATGTGTTTGGTTGAAATAATTCAAATTATCACCTACATATTACATATATGTTCTTTTTAAACAATTTACTAGATAAACATACATGTAACTTATTTTTTCAATTATACTTACACAAACTTTGATTAATAAAATAAATTAAATAATAAAAATTAAATTAAAATTACACATACATTCATACATAATATTACATACAAATTGTGTCAATAATTTTACATAAAACAAGACAGATCGTTTTCTTTCATTGTTTCTCTTTTTCCTCTCCTCGTCCTCGTCCCCGTCCCTTTTTTTTTAGGGGTTCTTTTTGGCTAAACAATATCTCCACTCTTGGATTAACTAAAAATAACTGGAAACACAAAAGTTTCAAGATGAACTGCTTGACAACTGTAGTTTAAATTAATAGATTCAATCATTTTACTTGCAGAAAATCATTCAGTCAGTTCATAAGAGAAGCCCAAAATGCCATTGTTATGCAATTGAGCAATTCAATTCATTACTCAAACTAATTGAAGAAAGCATATTTATTTATTCAGTAAAGAGAGACTTCATACAGTAAGACTGTAACATGTACTTGCAAACAAAAACTACACTGGCCAGAAAACGTTGTCAATCTAACAAAAAAGCTCATTATATATACAACTATGGTAACCATACATTCTTGAAAACATTCTTCTGCTTATAAAATAGGTGATGGTGGTTGCGATAGCTAGAAAAGACACATACAGCAATTTCAGTCAATCGCTCCAGTTATCTTGATCCTTCATCTTGCATGTCCAACCCAGTTAAAAATGATACAAGCTATTTGACAATTAAAGCTTAATACATTACAGTTTTAGCGCACACAGGTAGAACTTGATACCAAAAGTAGAAATAAAATGCAACAGAAACCAAACAGTTTACCAATTCATAAGTGATCATTCTAGAAGGGGACCAAACAAGAATTTTTCTGTCACTTCCACCAGTGTATAGTTCCTGCAACAATTGACAATCAGTCAAATGACCAGCTGATACAAATATAACATAGTGTGCAGCGACAAACCAATCTTCTACAAAAAAACTAAAGACTGTCAGATTTATTCTATAAGGCATGAGGAGCCATTTATTAGCAAACTCTCATTCTCCAAATAAAAGTTGTCTCAAAGATAACTCCGTATCTTCCTCCAACTTTTGATATTTACCTCACCAAAACCCCAATATCCTAATCAAGTACCTCCATAGAATTTAACATAATTAAATGGGGGAGTAAATGTTGTGTAGCTCATAAGGTGAAAACATCTTCATGTATGAGTTCCATAGATCTGATTTTGTAAATTCAATAGAATGCATGTTCCCAAACACAATTGATGACATGACTCAATGAATAAATTGACCATTCGCTCCCTTGTCTAGTTCATACTGCCGTGATTAATTAAATTTTTACAAGACGTTGGGGAATAAGGTCCTAACTGGTCTTGTGAACTAAACCAGCAATAGTTGATATATTTGTAATGCCTATGAAATACCCGACCAGATATCAAATGCCTAAAAAAAAAAAAACAACTTAAGTTCACTGGCAGAGAAGACTTGCATCCCATGCACACATAATAATATACAATTCAAAAAGAGAAATATGACACAGAGAGAGATGTTTTACTTTAATAGCTGTCATGCATGGAACAAAAACAAGAGCTGGATCCTGACTCATTGCTAACTGAATGGCTTTGCTGGTTTGCAGCCGAACAGTTTTAAAATTCA
Source organism: Litchi chinensis (assembly GCA_019925255.1). Lineage (NCBI taxonomy): Eukaryota > Viridiplantae > Streptophyta > Magnoliopsida > Sapindales > Sapindaceae > Litchi > Litchi chinensis. The sequence goes on along the minus strand of CM034462.1, from coordinate 28,130,934 downwards.
CAAGTGTATTACAACCAGATTCAACATCCCACAACCTTATCTTGAATATGACATTGCATTAGGTTTGACACCCAAAGTTACTAGGTGCTCAAACACCCTTGAAACTTCATGTCTGTCACAGGGAAAGCCTATGAACTTTCAATTTAGGATTCAAGATTCATCTGTATAAAACCTTTATCTAGGAGTTAGAATGGCTGGATGGGGTGCTAGATGTTTGAAGTAGACTCGCTATTGGGTTCAAAGCACTCCCCCATCCAAGGATGGAACTAAACATTTAAAGTAGGGACGACCAAAGTATATCTAACATATTGTCTAACTATCTAACCTATTTGAAATTGTTAGCATATGCATATTTCAAACTTTCTACAAATGTATTATATAGCATGAACCTAAAATAAAACCAACTCAAAACTATCTAAACTACAATAAACCAACTCAAAACTATCTAAACTACAATAAAACCAACTCAAAACTATCTAAACTACAATAAAACCAACTCAAACATCTAAACTACAAGTGACGTCATAACCCTTCATCTTCACTTTGTCATTTAATCAAACTCATGGTAAGCACACATTTGTTACAAACTAAATATCATAGATATATATATATATTTTTTCCCACTAATTTAATAAAGCCTAATGGAATCAGTTGGCATGTTTTATGGTCTAAACAAATCTAAATCACCATTTAAGAGCAAACAAAAATAATTTATTTAAACTAACAAGCAACAATGTTTAAATAAACTTCAACCAATATATTAAATTGAGATAAAAATGAAGAATTACATTGATATATTTCGAAGGATGAAAACAAATGTTGGGATGGCATCAGGCAAGGGCAGAACTAAGGAAGCATGGCAGAGGGTTTTACTTTTGGGTGAGACGGCAATGGAGAGGAAAGTGAAGAGCATTGAAAACTCTACAACATACAAACCATCACATTCTCATTTATAGCAGATAAGTAACTATACTAACAGAACCCAACCAACTCTCCATGAAAGATTGCTTGCTTTCCATATTTTACTGCAAAATATAAACTAAAAGTAAAAAACAAAAATACCCAAGTAGTGGATGCAGATGGGAGGAGGAGGGTTTGAACCGACCTATCTGATGCTGCCACCACTAGAACACAACAATCTCACGACAACCAATCAATCAATCAAAGGATCCAAAACAAAACTGGAAGCAGATTCAAGCGAACCCTCGTGATTTCTCTGGCGAAATCTGGTAAGAGAAGAGGAGAAGAAGATCGGGCAAGAAAGGATGCAAGTAGAAATTTCATTTTGGTATTTATACTTTGAAGGGCAAAATCGGTATTATGAAAGATTCATTAAACAAAAATGGCTTCCCATTTTTCCCTTTGGAAGCTCTTTTAGAAGAAGCTGATAATTATGGCTTCATTTAAAAGCTCTTCCTAAGATCAAAAAGCCATTTTTGGGGAGCACCCAAACTAGGATGGACATTTTTGGGTTTGGGTTGGGTTGGGTTGAAAATCTCTCAACCTAACCCAACCCAATAAATTGTTCAACCTAACTCAACCCAATAATAGTCAGGTTGGGTTAGGTTCGGTTGATTGAGTTAAATTTAATTTACCACAAAAGCATAAATGGTCTAGTTGATAACTTTCTTAGTCTTAGTAATTTGATTACAGATAAAATGAATACAAATAAAGATCCAATTATTGTAAATAAAAGAGTATATTCGATATAAAGGTTGTCCTTAATCTTTATCTTGAACAAATGTTCTTTTAGAGAGAGGAGAAAATCTTAGATTTAGAATTGGGGATAGACATTTGTTAGATTCGGGTTGGGTTGGGTTGAAAATTTTTTAACTCAACCCAACCCAATTTAATTTTCAACCTAACCCAACCTAACCCATCTAATTTTTTTTAAGATGTAACCCAACCCAACCTAATAAAAAATGGTCGGGTTGGATTGGGTCTATCGAGTTGGGTTGGAGATGCCCACCCTTAACCCAAACACCTTAAATAATGGCTTTTGGTTTCAAGAAGCCCAAAAATGCTCTTCCAAGCTCATCCCAAACAAGCCCTATGACAAGTTGACAGATTAAGTCACTTGTGCAATAAATTGCTCAGAAACAGTGGTTACCATAACAGGTTGACAAGTTAAGTCACTTGTGCAGTCAATTGCCCTTGACTTCAGTAGCGGGGTTGTGAGGGTGCCCATAGGCCATGACACCCAAGCCCAGTCAGGTGAGGCTCTCTCTCTCTCTCTCTTTTAATTATAAATATATTTATTTATGTGTTCTTAAATATAAAATTAAATTTTAATTAATTCATCCAAATTATTATTATTATTATAATAAAAGCCACATATATTAAATTAAATTTTGTATAAAAACATAAAATACTTCCCTCTTATTATTTAATAATATTTAATTTATTTCATATCATTCCTATCTTAAGAAGGGAAATTTAGTTTCCCATTATTAACATATTATGCAATATTGTTTATATAGTTGCAACAATTTTTACATTGCATTTTCACTCTTAAAAAAAAAAAAAAAAAAAAAATTACCCTGCATTTTGAATACCCATCTTGGTTATTATACATCTAAACTTCTTAAGTTTGAGCTTGTAAATTAATTCATATTTTATAGATTTTTTAAAATTTTGTGTCATTTATATACTTGTTATTTTATTAGGTTATTAAAGACTAAGCTATCATGGAGTATGACTTTTTTTTTAAGAAGTAAATACACAAAACCTCCCTTGGGGTAAGATTTAATGCAATTGGATTAACTTTTAGGTTTTCGTATCACCAAACCCCCAAGCTAGCGGTCAAGTTTAGTCATTGTTAGTAGGATGAAGGGCAGTTTGGTCCATTTGTAAGGAAAACAGAAAAATATAAATGAAAAATAATTAAAAAAATGAAATATATAAATTTGAAAAAAAAAAAAAAGTTGATGAATCTCCACTGTCCACCATTCTTAATGGACGGTGGAGATTATTATGTTGAAAAAAATTAAAAATTTTAATATAAAAAGAAAAATTAAAAAATTTTAAAAAATTATATAAAATAAATTTTAAAATTAAAAAAAAAATAAAAATAGATGCATCTACACTATCCATCTCTAAGATGGAGAGATGGACGGTGGAGATCAAAAAAATTAAAAGATCAAATGAATTGAAGGAAAAAAAAAAAAAGAAGGAGGAGGTTGGATCACCACCCGGTCATCTTTAACATCTGCACATCAAAACCCCATCTTCAACTTCTTTAAATCAAAACCCAGTTTACTCAATTCATCTTTCCCCATTAAAACCCAGTTCACACCAAGTCTCCAACAACAACAAAACCACCATCGCCATCTTCCCTAACCCCATGTCCCTTATTCGACTCAACCTCATTGGCGATGGATACCTCTATCGTTGAAGCTGACGATGGAGAAAGAGACCAGATTTTTGATTTCTTGGCAATAGAGACTAGTTATGGTCTCTATCCTTAGCGATAGAGACCTAGTTCTGCCATTTTCACATTCCGACAACCAATCAAACCCTGCTAAACCCTAACTCAAAAAACTATTGACAAACCAACTGTGCAAGACAAGAAAAAAAAAAAGAAGAAAAAGAAAGTCAAAGTAGAGCCCACAACAAGAACAAAAATGGACAAAATCCCACCAACTCTCCAACCAACTAATTCAACCAACGCACTACTAAAAACACCAAATCCAACACAAACACCACCCAAACCTAGATTAAAAAAACTGTTTTTTTTTTTTTTGTGGTGATTCTGATTTATGTTTATATTTTGTTGACAGTTCTTGTTGATGATGATGATTCTCAGTGATGATGATGATTCTATGGTTGATTTTTATTGTTTCATGTTTGGGTGGTTGTTAATCTAGGCTTGAGTGGTTTTTTGGGTGGTTAATTTTGCTGATGATTCTTGTTGATGTCTTGATGATGATGATTTTGGTTTGATGATTCTGGATTCATCTGAATAATGTGGGTTGATGATGTTGATGATGTTGTATGGATGATGATTAAAGGTTGTTTGTTGATGAAGTGGGTGATGGACACTATAGAAGATAAAGATGGATGAGGTTGATGATTTTTTTTTTAATATATTTTTTTTTCAAAAACATTATTTGAAATTAATCTCTGCCATCCATCATAGATGGATGACAGAGATTAAAGATTTTTTTTTCATATTTTCTTTTTTCAAAATATTTTTTTTTCTTTTAATTTGAATGATTTCTCTTTTTTATTTCTAATTTTAATAATTTATTATAATTAAAATTCAAACTAATTATAATTTAAAAAGCCGAGGACATTTTCATCATTGCACGAAAAATCTCGATCAACCACCAATTTTGACACCTATTGACCATTAACTTGGGGGCATAGTGTTACAAAAGCCTAAAAGTTAATATGCTTGCATTATATCTTATCCTAGGGGGTTTTGTGTATTTATTTCTTTTTATAAACTCTTTGATCATTTGATAGAGGAATAGTAGATAAATTTAGTGCAGTTTAAATATTATAAATGATTTTTGAGATTCAAAAAACTGATGAGTTTGTTCTTTTGTAATAAGTATGAAATTATATTTAGTTTTCAATGACTTGATGCCTTAACATAAGCAATTATCTTGTATTAATTAAAATAATTATTTTTGTTTTGGCCCCTCAGAGCCGAAATATTTGCTCCGCCCCTACCTAGAGAACATGTTCATGACGTCACTCCAAGAAATGCTTTTGGAAAGATGAACTTATCCCCAACACGTAAGAAAGAATAGAACGAAGAGTGATTTGGACTTTATCACCAAAACCAGAAAACTTGCCCATCAAAGCAGTCAAAAACATCATATGCCATCTCATCATCATTAAATGGCAAAACGAAAACGAATTGGAGAGGAAATATGTATAAAATGAAGATGATAGCTAGCTGTGGGAATCATCTACTTTATAGGAGTGGCCTCCTAAGAGCCATGGGTCTGGTAGGACTCTTTCAACACCAAAATGATATCTATGTATGATGCATAATCTAGAATCTTGATGAAGATAGAGAAGACTCCTAGCAATTTCGTAAAGAATTTAGAAACACTTGGACCAGTCTAGTAGCTTGCTCCTTGTTTGATCTATGCATTTAATGCTCAAGTTAGTTAAGGATCTTGCTTAAATTGAAAAAAAAAAAAAAAAAACACAAACAAAATTTGATGAGTTTATTTGACAAAATAGAAATGTCGTTAGCACAGATATCTAAGTAGAGAACTTTTGAGAGATTCATACCAAATATAAAGTCATTTGGACCTTTGTTGGTTCACAAATTTTCTCCTCTCCTTGAATGCAACAACCAAGAAGCTTTACAAGATTTTGATGATGTAATTTGACAATCATTTTAACTTTATTATTCAACTCATTTAATCCTTATGCAGAAATCTTTGAAAGCCTTTTTAGAGCGATTTCTTGTCTATCTTCCAATGTGCCGTGAAGAATATTTATGTGAAATAAATTGTAATATTGAGTAAGATAAACAAGTGAATAAGATTCTAATGTCATACTAGTAATTGTTAGATACCTAAAAACTTATATGTCAAATAAAGACCTAACTATTAATAGAAAACTCTAACACAAGCATGTTGCAAGTTTATTTTGTATACAGGTCTATACCACCTTCTCCAAGTTTTTGTCATTTGAAAAGTTATTAGTGGCACGAGTAATTGTAACTAACTCAGATAATGGTGGCTCCAAGTCTTCAATCTTTTGAACAGTTTTATCTGGAATAGTAAATATATGTGTTAACTGCAACACAAAAACATTACTTTATGAAGAAGAAACATAATATCATCTAAAATGGACACATTTAAATTGAAGTAATTTGGAGAAGCAGAAGGCATTTACAAGCAATCAAGTGAGGATAGATTTGTATGGCAAAAAGATGTTACCTAAAATTGCTATGCTTTTGTAGGTGTAGTAGCCTACTATAGGACCCTAGCCATGCAGTGGTAGTAACAACTATCACCACTATCTTGATCGTAGGCCATCTTTAGTCCCTTGATCGACAATATTGATGTAGCAACACAATATAGTTAAATCAAAGCAAATAAAGTTAAATTACGGGTAAAATATATGTGCAGAAGCTATAGCAAGTACGATTTTTTGTGCGGATCACATAAGCCTACCTCAATACATATATATATATATATAGAGAGAGAGAGAGAGAGAGCATACTATATGGTACACTTGGGTATTGATAAATCTGGCAACTGAGTGATTACATTATAAACTTATTGATTGTATTTTATGATATATAATTAATGCTAAATGAGTTAGATTATATTTAGAACAATCAACCGTGTTTAATTGTAATCAGACATGTTTAGTTGTAATTAGATATAATTAAATATCATAAGTAATTTTAAAATGTAAACAGTTTAGATATATCGATATCCAATTGTGTTGTAGACGATCTCTATATGTATGTATATTAACAAATTTAAGAATAGAAAACAGAACAACACATGCAAAACAATAGATGTGGTGATCTTAATGCACTTGAACACCCAAATGCTCATTAGGGAGAAACATAAGATATGAAAGCCTAACTAGTTCTGAAGCAGACATTCGTATAAATAGTTCCTGCTCTCTTCTGAATACTGTCTCATATCAATCAGATCACTGAACCACATAGCACAACCGCTGCCTCCTCCTCTAATATCTGAGTTTGTGTATAACATACAAGAAGAGTTCTCCAAGCATTTCTCCCTGCATAGCCTGAGATTCGTAGTTGCATTTACCAAAGAATGTGTTGCATCTGGCCGTTTCAACCCTTCAAATTTGACAAACCTGTCTAGTTTTTTGTAGTTCAATGGCTTGTTACGCACGCAACCTTTAGACCAGTCCTTGTGTCCTGTTGATTTAGGCTTCAATCCTTCTAAATCCTTGCAGCTTGGTGACTGAGTGGTGATACAATTCCCATAGGCATCACAAAGACCATAACTGTCGCATTAATCTCTTGGCACATATGAATACAATGTCCAGCTTTGAGTTACTTCACTCCATGTGAATCATTCTCGTACATATCCAGTTTGGTTCATAGCAATCCTTGAGATTACTGATTTATCTTTCAGTTTGAACGTGTTTGACAATTCATTCTCATTAGACATAATTAACACTGAAATCGGAGTAGTCCTTAATTCAGACGAACTAAATCGAAGGCCATTCCATGGACCGCTCCTGTAAAACTTGCTTGATCCGTTCCACATAATTGCCTCAAGAAAAATTGTTGTAGCACCCCCCAAGTAAAGTCTCCAAGAGATGAATCATCCCAGCTCTTCCATGCTGTTAAACATTGTCCAAGACCAGTCTTTAAGTCCCATCCAAGCTTCATTTCCGGTAGCAACGTATCGGATGGATAGTCAAAACTCTGCCACAAATAACTTCCTAATTGTTAATCCTTTAGAACAAGATTTCCTAAAATTAAAAGTTGTAATAAAACTGAACCCTTTGCTTCTTTTCTTGTTAAGTTTGCTGACCAGACTACACTCTTGCTCTGGCTCATCAATACAAGATAGCCTGTGCTGTTTATAATCAAAATCCTAAAAGAATCATTGATGGGGTTGATTCTGTTCGCAATCCAAACAACAGTTCTTCGATACTACCTGGACTGAAGAAGCTAAGATTAAAGTTTCCATTTTTCGAAACCAAGGTCCTGCCATCATCACTAATACAATTAGATGAATTGATACTATTAGATGGATTAAGAGAAGTGTTCAACCACTCCTACTAAGGGATAGTATGCAATGGACGATGAGAATTAATTTTTTTTAAAAAAAGTAAAAAAAAATTTGTAAAAAAATTCTAAAAAAATGACATTGAATATCTGGGTTCAAAAACTCATATCTTCAAGTTGAAGATCTAGGTGTTTGGGTTTTGAACTTAGATCTTCAAAAAATAAAAATAAAAAAAAAAATAAAAAATAAAAACAGGGAGAGTGATTAAAGATCTAGGTTTGAAATTTAAATCTTCAATTGAAGATTTGGGTGGGGTTTGAAAATCAGGTCTTCAATATAATAAAAAAAAAAAAAAAAAAAGAGATTGAAGTTCTAGGTTCAAAACCACGATCTTCAACTACTCAGATCTTCAGTTGAAGATCTTGTTTTTGAACTTAGATCTTCAAAAAATTGTTGTAACTTGCATGTGTACCACTAATTGCTCATCATCATCTTTTTCATCAATGTACCACTCATTGCACATCATCTTCTTTTTCTTTTCATCAGTGTAGCACTCAATGCTCATCATCATCTTCTTCATCAACCTCACCCTTCTTCATCATCTTCTCATCAATCAACCTTGCTCAATCCATAACAACATCAAGAAAAAAAAAACAAAAAAAAAAAAAATCTATAAATATGAAAAACGACGAAGACCCAAAGTTTCTGGTTGGAGACCTAGGTGGTCTCCAATTAGGTCTCTACCGATGAAGACACAGAACTGGGTCTCCATGATTGAAGACCCAAGTGGTCTCCAATAGAGACCAATGGTCTCCATTGGAGGCCATTTCCATATCTGGGATGGAGACTAACTCCATTCCATTTTTTGATTTTTGATTTTTTGATTTTTTTTTTTTTTTTCTTCAATTGTTTTGGTTTTGTAATTACCTTGATCTTCACTGTCCATCTTAGAATAAACGGTGGGATCATTTATTTTTTAAGAATTTTCTTTTTATCTTTTAATAAGTTTTAAAAATTGCTTTTACAAAGAAATAGAAAAATATTTTAATATTATGTTTTTGTCTTATTCTTGGGCAATCTGGTCACTTTACAATGTTGAGGGTATTTTAGACATTTACCTAAAAATTCTAGTTAACTGTTAAAGTTGGCAAAAGTCAACTGACGACGTGGAGGCTTGGTGCAATAAAATGGTAAATGTGTATCAACGTTTTTTTAGCCATACCTTAGAAGGATTTCGTGTAATTCGTTCTTTACATAAACTCTCTTGTATTCTGACTATTTTATTCTTCTTTTCATGGAATTTTCTTTTTTTTTTTTTTTTTTTTGGGTCTCTAAACCCTTTGAGGTCTACTTTTTCCTTGGATTGCCTCAAACTTAGGTGTTAAGAGGGTGATCATTGACCCACCATCGATAGCAACCCTAACCTCTTTTTCTCTTGTACGAAAGCTACTAGAGATAGAGAGCTTGAAATTAACCATTTGAGGAGTCTCATTATTTGTTATCCATATTTTGATATGCCTAGAGGTTAACTTCTACTCACCAGGTCCGTGAACAAGCATCTAGTGGTTAAGTTCTGCTCACTAAGTCCATTAAGAAGCCTAATGGTTTATTTTTAAAAGCACGTGGTGTTTAACTTATGCACCTCAGGTTTGTTAGGAACCCACCTAGTACTTTGTATTAATAGGACTGGAGAGAACATCTTGTAAAATGTTGAAGGATATTGTGTATGACTTCACCATAAAAACTAGCTCAACAATAGATGTTTACCCTCATCTTGTAAACTATACAAACCTATATTCTCAACCAATATAAGACTACCAACCTGCTCCTTCACCATAAGGCAAGTGCACCCATAAGTGTAGGTAGATCTAGCCCGACCTATTGTTAAAAAGACTTAACTCTGATACCATATTAGTAACTATCAGACTCATTGAAAAGGCTCACGATGTGAGACTATTTAACACTTTTCCTTACATGCAACATGTCCACTTGGTAACACTTACACTTATGAGTCTGGGTAGACAAAGCCTGACCCATCGTTAAAAACACCCAACTCTAATACATATTAGAATGCAATGTTTCCACCCATTTAAAATCGTATGTACACCGTATCCCAAATTTGTATATATTTT